>OX422140.1:274768595-275071070 GCA_949129095.1 Volucella bombylans | reverse complement strand
AGTACCGTTTATTGAGGGAGGGTCTATAATAGGAACTCTGTATGTCTTGGAATAGAGGACAAGGTCAGTTTTATGGGGGTTTACTCAAAATTCACAGCGATCTGGCCAACGGGTTAATCCGTTCAGATTATTTGAAAGAGTTCTTTAATATTTAGTATTAAGATGCATACCTGAAACGGCTATAGAAACCTCTCCGCATAGGCGATCACCCTGCTACCACCCGCTTCCAGGTATATCAGCAGTTCATTAAACGCTAAGTTCCAGAGAAGGAGAGAGAGGATGCCGTCTTGAGGTGTACGTCTTTTGACACATCTTTTATCAGAAGCTCCACCCAGTTTGGATTTGATTATCATATATGGATATCGTTTTAGAGTTTTCAGAAGGAAAGATGGTAGACTTGTATGTCTGAGGTCTTGAAAACTACCTTGACTTCATTTACAGTGAAATATAGACGAGTTCTACATAGCTCCGCATGATATTCTCT
This sequence comes from Volucella bombylans, assembly GCA_949129095.1. Lineage (NCBI taxonomy): Eukaryota > Metazoa > Arthropoda > Insecta > Diptera > Syrphidae > Volucella > Volucella bombylans. The sequence goes on along the minus strand of OX422140.1, from coordinate 275,070,586 downwards.
AGCGTAGGCTCTATAATATCTAAGGACCATTGTAGCTTGGCAGGTGTTATACCGCCCGGACTATCAGACTTGTATGGTTTGAAGCGATGCAGCGACCAGATCAGCTTGTCTCTTGTAGCCAGACCATGCATTTTTTGTTTGTCCCGGTTGCAGTAATCCTGTTTGGGTTGCTACTGGCCACGAATTGGGAGCTACCTGGAAAGTGGGTGTCCAGCAGCAGGTTGAGTGATTCATCACTTGAGGTTGTCCAAGAGCCCTCGATTTTTTTCAAACAGCTGGGCATCGTACGATTTGTAGAGAGAATTTTGCTTAGCCCCGATGCCTCAGAGGTGATTTTGTCACAGAATGATCTCCGGGACTGTCGCTTTGCCTTCCTCAGTTCTTTTTTGTATAATTTGAAGGATTCTTTGCATAAGTCCCAGTCAGTCACTTTTCTTGTGCTTTTTGCTAAGTTGAAAAGTTTTCTGTAAGTAGTTCTAAGCATTCCCACTGCTGGTGCGGATTTTTCTTGCTGCTATTATGAATAAGGGGCAGGAAGCGGCTATGGCCTGATTGAGAGCCAGGTGAATTCCTCGACTTTCATGTCAAGCTCATTGTTGTCACGCGGGGGACTTGAGTGTTCAGAGGATATTGTTTCTGACAGTATTGCTCTGTATTTTGGTCAATCAGTTTTCAGAAAATACCGCAATGCTGGTTGGCTGGGAAGGGCATCACTTAGGGTGAATTGTATGTACCTTTGGTCTGAAAATGGGTGTTCAGACGATACCATCCAGTTCGTTAGCATTTGAATGGTGTTGTCGGAGACAAGAGTGATATCTAGCACTTCCTGTCGGTTTATTGTTATAAAAGTGGGCTCATTGCCAATGTTACAAACAATGAGGTTAGTGCTTATTATATATTCAAAAAGTGATTGAAGGACATCGTTGATGTCGGTTCTGCCCTATACTGTCTGATGAGCGTTAGCGTCGCATCAGATGATAGATGGATCGATGATGAGGCCAGTTGTTTATCTTCCAACTTCCAGTACCGCCCTTCCCAGGTTATCACCAGGGAGAAGGCCCACAGTATCGTGGCCAAGGTATGCTGATGCCAGCCGGTAGGAGCCTTTGGCAGTCTCTGGCAACGGTTAAGTCCGGGTCGCTGAGATAAGGAAGTAAAAATGCATTAAGGCTACGTTTCACTAATATACAAATTATAATCGTACCCTTGTCCCTTGTATAGAGCGGAGCGCATGCAGGGGTCCCCAGTCCAAGAACCATGCCTTCTACGATCCATGGTTCTTGGATTAAGATAATGTCTTCTGCGTTTTTGGAGAGAATTTTCTGGAGAATCCGTATCATTGCTACAGTTTACCAGAGTGGCCCCATTACTGTGCTATTGAGTCCTCAGAGTCTGAAGTTGTGCCCCTTTTTGCTTCGTCATCGGTTTCCATTTCCAAAAGGATGTCAGAAGAGGAGAGCGACGGCTTAATTGCCAACTCGGATAGATTAGAGTCGTCAATATCCATTTCTGGAATCTGGATATCACGCTCCAATATCTAAGGTTGTATTTGAAGTTTCAGTTAAAGGAGGAGGTGGATGCTCCTTTTTTATAGACCCTTGGGTGAATTGACTCGAAACCGAATCGAATCATGCCTTTAGTCTGCGCGAGAGGGTTAAGGAATTCCTTATTGATCACTATCAACGCGAATCTAAAAGAGCCCCTTAGTTTCTCCAGTTTCGCGACTTTCCAGTAATGAGTCGGAAGGGTTGAGTTGCTAAGCCTGATTATCTCCAGAATGCTTTCTGCTCTCTGGGGAGGATTGTTCGGCTGGCATCCGGGTGCGAGTTTTCAGCCAGCGTCGCTTGTGATGGGAAGTGGTCCATGATGGCCAAGAAGTTGCCCAAAACTTTAGCTTGACAAACTGCCACCATTCAGGTGTTATTGATCCGTCGGTGTCGTTCCTGTCGATTATTGCTGGTATTATTGCGTTCTTCAGGTCTTCGATAAAAGAGCTTAGAGATGTGCTGCTGGATGGTACAAGGGATTTGGTGTTATAAGTTTTGCACCTCTTGGGAAACGGCACGGTTTCTTCCAATGATCTCTGGCGCTTGGAAGAGCCTTTTGGTTTTTTGGGAGCAATGGAAGCAATGGGTAATCTGTCTTTTAGGATGTTGGTAGCCCACTCAATCTCGCTGTTGATATCAGCACGTCTTTGAAACTCCGGATTGTATCCGAAGGTTTTAATGATGCGTAAAGCATTTCGGCGTCTTAAGTAGAGCGCCTTTGATGGATCTTACGATGCGGCTGAGCCCCAGATTCCTCCTTACGGGGAGGGGTTTTAGTAGCAGCGACAAGTCCATGGCCTGACACAAACTTGCTACTACTACAGATGTAGGAAGTGATAGGATCTTGGCTTCGCACAATCTTAATACTCCTTGAAGATTTGTTTTTATTCTCATTGCGGTTGCCGTTAGAGGATGGTGCACTATGGACTGCCACAGTTTTACCTCCGTAATGCAGGAGGCGAAAGGGTGGTCCATCTGTACAGAGATCCGATGTATACAGATAAGGCTAGCTAATCCAGAGGTCACTAGCTATCCGGACAATCCTTTCGCGACTCTCAGCCAGGCTGATCCTAGGCACAGGTCGTATGACACCTTGATCCAGCCAAGGGGAAAAAGGAGTGATTTGGAAGGGCGGTGGGGGAGGAGTATCCTTTAGTTTCAGGGCTCGTCTTGAGAATTTCTCGAGATTCATTGACCCTACTCAGCCTCTACACAAGTTCGATGCTGACGGTAGAGGACTAATAGCTTACGTCCTTCCATTAGGGATTCGGGCATATGCACTCTTTTCCCGTGTGATTCTAGGGTTGAAATTGAGTCTCTAAAGCCTCTATTGAGAACGAAGACATCACTCCTTCTGAACAATAGCCTCTTCGACCCGTTTTCGGTTCTGAAGAGCTTGGTCATTATTGAAGCAACCAAATCAGTCGCGTCATACGGACCCAATACTTCAGGAATATATCTATCACAGCACGTTATACGAAATGGTTTAACCAAATTCTGATACTTATATAAACCATACGTTTACTTTTGAAATGCGTGACTGGAGCTCTTCCGGATATAAATATAAGTTTAAATGCCATCGCAAGTGACTATAGTTGGTCCATAATTTTCAGATTTTTAAGGTTTGCCAAAAAATCCATTCGGAATTAATTTAGTTCTTCTAGCAACGTATTGAAAGCTCATATGTTCCAAGTCCAAGTAGCGTGGTACAAACTGTCTCTATAAGCAGCTCCTAGGTGGAAAAGTTCTGCAGGATATATTAAGCAATAAAGAAAGCCTACGATTACTGTATTTCTTAATTTGTTCTTAATTTTTCCATATAAACAAAACGCTCAGTAATTGCAATGGGCGCTATGCAATAAAAATATAAATGAGGGTTCATTTTGCTGATATTGTGATGATTGATTGGGTTTGCATCATGTTGGTAACAACCGACATCATATCATTCACTTGCTTCCCAGTAATCACGAAATTCAGTACTATTGGCTAAGTGCAACCAATCATGCGCAGATATATGAAAGACACAAATGCGAGCATTTTCTGGTATATATAATTTGTGATCAGTTAAAAACTGTTTCTTTATCACTCTCGGGATACGTAATCTTTTACTATTTTGGTAGTTACAGAATACGCACTACTGAATACACTTATAAACTGCTAAAAGTACTTTTAGTTGCCTGGGTAGTACTTCAACAACATATCGAGTTATCATATCGAGTAGCCCGCAGCCAACAACGCATATAAACTTGACTTATGTTGATATTCTGAAGTACTTTTATGTAACAAAATTAGTTTTATATGAAATTATATATTTACCTGATAAGCTGAAACCAATTGCACTAAAATATTTGTTTGATGGTAGGTCTGTGAAACGTTATGATGCCTAATTGACCTCAATGAAAAACCGCAACACAACATTCTCGCAACGGGTTACGGTCATTTATCAAACTAAGTCTGTATAAAATCTGGGGGCACTCATGACATGTCGAGCTTGATTCTGGTACCTAAAAATAATAAAAAGCAAGGTATATACATAATCTTCATATTTATACATATGTAGATTGTACACTTGTGGACGCATGTCACACTTACACATGCAATTCAAATCTGAACTGCACAATCTCGTCAACTAACAGAAAAATAAATATTTCTGACCTTATCTCTAGTAGAGAAATCTAATTGTTTAAATGGGAGCTATCTTATGTTAATAATACGCATGTAGTGTTGTGATCGTATTGAATAATTTAAAACGTTGATCCTGTAATCAATTCCATATTTAGACTTTTTCGACACAACTGATCATCCCGAATATCAAAAAGAAGGAAACTGAAACCGGACTGCATAGAAAGTGACAATCGACAGTTATCTACCATATAAATATATATGTATGTTTTTGCCTAGCTGTGGCCAGTTCCATAGGAATGTTAACGTCTATATTGGGGAAATATTCTTTAAAAAAAACATGTCGGTACCTACATATTGAGCACATGGTGATTGATTTGCACCACTTAGAAATTTGAAAGTGCATTTCTTGTTTAATGCTGGTTGAATCTTACATTATTGTACACCAAATTAAAACTTAAATGATACTCTTTAACATAACGGAAAAAAGATACGCTCTCGCTGAAAATTTTTCAGAAGATAGCGATTTAGTAAAGAAAACTTTACTTTAAAAGTCTTCAGAGTTAGATTGATTATTCCAAAAACTGAAAATTAGAACGGTGATTTTTACATCATTCAAAATGGTAGGTAAGTCTTATGCTTCTTATGATATATGATTTTATATGCATATAAACGGACAAAAATCATCAGAAGATCCACCCGCAATACGAACATCACACAAGAAAATTTTAAAATCCACGCATACTATTTTCACAGAACTTTACGGTTTTAACGTACTAACGATCGGCTTTATTTTAATACTAATCTCATTAATGTGGGCCAAAAGTGCCAGTCTTCTGGGACACTATTCCACTTTTTTTGCCTTGTCGATTGATGAAAAGTGACGACTTATCTTGCAGCAATAGGAACAACAGTAAGATATTCTTCAACAGGTTCGCTTATTTTTGAGTGGCAATCTCCTTCGCCAAACAACTCTCTTTTCTCTCGTTACGTGTCCCAAAAACATGAGCCACTACCGCAGTGTTCATTTGTTTAATTTAAAAAGGAAAATTGTTGTTTAATACATTGGGAAAGGCGTTCTTATATCTTAATATCTTAATGGAATCGTATTATAATTTTAGTTTTACCCTGTCAAAGCTTAAACTGCACGTTTTCAAAAAATATAACTTTCTCTCGACAAATATTAACAACCTCACACCGCAACGATCACTATAAACCTGAATTAATACTTGTATAATACTCTACTAACCCTACTGGGTTAGTGCATGTGCATTTGTAATTTAATTCACAATTTCTTCTGATTCTGCCTTTGATGAGTCTTTTTGGGTTGTCTACCTGCTACGAAAGAAAAGCTTTAGTTTGTCGAGTGAGCTAACATAGTGTTTCCAAGAAGATAAAGTAAATTCAGGAAATCTAAAGTTAATGCAGTTCTGTGTTACGTATATGTATGTTATACGGTATACTGCACCATATTAATTCGGAAAACTGTTTTCGAACCTAGACTATAATATCTCGTATAAAGCAACTAGAAAAGAGCTCAGCAAGTAAGATAATTAAAGACTTCGATTTTTTCAATAATCCTATACAAAGTTTCTTCACCAGGGAACACTCCGCCTTCAGTTCAAAGATTATGTTTTTTTATAAACCAAACTTGCACTTATTTGCAAATTCGGCAATAAATGTTTTAAAGATCGACTGTATATTGTGTGGTATCATAGGAATAGACCCATAAAATTCACGATGTTATAGATTATGTTAGGAGTTCAAATCCTAATTATTAAATAAAGTTATTTGGAGAAGTAGTCTAACCTTCGTAGTAGAGCTTCGATCAATGATACTGAATTAGTTCGGCGTTTGCCCGCAAGCCTTTGGGAATCACACCCCATCAAGTACGACATGTACAATAGCTAAAAAGGTAAGTCTCAAGATATATATTTTCCTTCTATTTTACATGTTTTGTTTTTGGATGTATGTATGTATGTATGTATTTATCTTTTTTTTTATATACAAATACTTGTTTTCAGAAAATATTTTCAGTGAACCATGTCCTGGTTTTCAGATACGGAAACATAGGGATCACTTTTAGACGAACACGATGATTTTAACTGTGGGTGAAGAACTAGAATCTGGGAATGAATTTGGTTGATTCGTATTGAGCATCGAAAGTTGTACGAGTACAAATGGTGTAGTTTATGCCGTGATGCCTGGTTCTGATTCAGACTCAGACAGTGAGGACGTGTCACTCTTGGAACTACAATCTAGATCGTTCTACAACATTGAAGAAAGGTAAATATGGGACAACAAATCGCAAACAAGCCCACATAGGAACAACGTTTGCTTCAGAATTGAAAATATTATTATCGATTTACCTGAAATCGACTGCTGGAAATAAAGTGACACCCCTCAATGCTTTAAAAGTTTAATCTCTGATTACATGTTAGACAAGATTGAGAAACACATTAATTATAACATTCGCCCGCAGAGAACTAATAAAAATCAACAAAGACATTTTCTAACTTATTAAATATACTAGGTTTGGTGCATTCTAGACATCAAAGTACAATAGATTTATTGGCATCTCAACTTAATAACAAGAATTAGATTTGATATTTTATTAAACAACATTCGATTTGATGGTGTAACTACACGAACTGCGAGAATGAAGATAGATAGATTAGTTCCAATTAAAACTACTCATGAGGAATTTATAAAGAATTATCAAGACACTTAAACTTCGTATGAATTTGGATAAAAGCTTGATCGCATTTAGAGGATGATGGGGTTTTCATCAGTATAAACCATCGAAACGGTTTTTTATTTATTCTTTGGTGGAGAATGTAACATACAGTAATTATGGAATGTCAGTAATAATTGCTTTGATGTGGTAGATCGGCCTCTACAATACGTAGGACAATCTTCGCGGAATATTACCACAGAAAACCTTTTTACCAACTAGGAAAGTCGACAAGTTATCAAGAAACGATGTATCGCGAAACAGTCTTACAATTTTGTATGCGTTTTTGAATTATTCGAGTATGAATAATTGTATGATCATACTTATGTCCAATAATGAGAAAATTGACAAGTATTACAAAATATTCTCTGTATAACTTTGAGAACCAACGGCGAAAATATACGAGAAATGAACAGTGTGTCATAGAAAAAAAATAAATTAAGAAAACTAAATATTCTTGCAATAGATTTTCCGCGCCAATATCTATGGAGCACACTAATTTTGTTTTGGGAAACTGCAGGAACTTTAATTCTGATGATCTCAAATCGAATTTCCTATTTTCATGTTTATTGATTTAATTTTGATGTTGCTGTATCGCTGTCATACGGCAAATGACTGAGTGCATGTAACAACCGATGGATAGCGGACTGTGAGTGAAAATTTGGTTGTTGCACTGTTTCCTATTATTGTAATCTTACCTACAACATCTTGATTCGGTAAACCAACACAATTTTCCACTTTATAGCTTTGTTTAGCGTCGTCGGTGGTTATGTTTTTTTTTTGCGTTTCTTTATAATAATGAATGTAGCAAATATACACAGGCTAAGATCTAATCACTTCATCTACGGCTGTAAATACAGGCCACCAGTTTGGCACTTAGCGAAACACAGGCAGATTCCTGCCCACACATATCAGATCACTCTGATCTGAAGTCACTTGGCTACAAACTAGTGCCATTATCCTTTTTTCACCGCGGTCTCGTCATTTACCTGCGTACTGATGTAGCTTACTAAACTCCATCACAACGTAATCCTGATCTAACCCGGAAGTCAATTTCTCGTGGTTGAACTGCCATCTATGTAAGCAAATTATCTACTACTGCTTTATTTACAGCAGCCCCAGGCTAGAGTGCAATTCACTTTTTAACGATTTTTAACTATTAGCTTTTAACAGTCTATTCCCTTCAGAATGAGATCCTTCATCAACCATCGGATTAAGAGTAACCAAGAGAAAAGTCATGGTACGACTCAAGCTGTAAAAAAGCTTTTAGGGTTAGGCAAATGTTTTTTTGGTCCTATAAGACCAACCCGGCAGAAGAAAACCAAAAAAAGCTCAAACGAGCCCGGAATGACTGCAACATCTTTCTTAAGTGTCAGATTTTGAATACGTATGACCAAAAACTGAAACATAAAATAGTACAGGGTCCCAAAGGTAGTTAAAACTTCTGGTCATTCGCCAAAAACATTAAAAAATTCTGCCTCATTCTCCATCCAAACTCTTTTATAATAACGTTACTGCTGTCAGCTTTTTAGACAAGGCCAATCTGCTCCTGCATACTTTGCGGCTACCTTAACATTTCCAGGTTGAGAATAGTATTCGCCTACACTTGACTAACGCTAATAAACCGTCAGTTTATGAACTATACCGAATCACGAAAACTTCTAAATGACCGGCAATATTCAAAATTCCACGAATAGTGGAATCAAAGCGTACATATGTAAATCTGGTTGCACTTGCTATATCTAAGGCATTGGTAGAGCTTGGCATAAGGCTCTTTTCTCGGAAATGCATACATTTAGGGTCTCTTCTTCAATGGATAAGAAAATACCTTTCAGAACGTTCAATTCGAAATGTCTTGGAAAGCTTCAAGTACGATATCCACAAAATAAATGCTAGTGTGAGACCCTGCTCCATTCTGTCTCCCGACAATCTTTTTAGTCTTCATGAATTATCTCTTGTCTGTTACTTCTAATCCAATATATTCCCTTGCTGTCATTATCCGTGAATGGATTGTTGAAACCGAAAGACTTCCCATTCTCGATATGTGTGTCAAAGACAAGTTAGGTTTGAATGACCTCATATTTTATGTCGCCAAAAATGCTACGATATATCTAAGTTTCCTCAGGCCATGTACAAAATATTTCACCCCCTCTGATATGGCCTCCATTAATGTGCCATTTTGCTCATATCTGGTGAGGTGCTAGTAAAACCCCTCCGCACCTGCTAGATAGGATCCAAAACCATGCAAAGAGACTCATAGATGACACTAATATCAGCCAACCAAACGTCTCCTGTCTCATATTGTTTTATCGCTAATTTCACGACCATTGCCCCAATTACAGTAGCCGCTATGAATGATCATCCATTTACCGTCAAGCCCACCTTTGGATATACATTGAAATACCATGGTTCGTTCTTAAGCGGTACAACTATATTATGGAATTCTCCACCGAGTTCTTTATTTCCTATTATTTTTAACATGCAAACAATCAAAATCAACGTACTCGTACATCGATATATCTCTTTCTTTCCTCGCACGTGCTGTGTGCAAACATTTTAAGGGTAGGCAAAATCCCGTGCGCGCGCGCCAATTGTATACAAAAAATAGTTCAAACAATTACGTATGATCATTTCGTGTACCACGGAAGAGTACTACCTAAGGAGTACTGCCTAAGGAATAAGTCACAAAAGTTGTATTGTCTATTATTTTTTAAATAAAACTGTAATATTTTTTATTTAATGAAATCTTAAAATAAAGTTTATTATGTATGATATATTATATGTTTAGCTTGCCCAGTTTAATGTTTTTAGAATATGATGCTACAATTAAATACAAAATATTTCTTTTTACAAAGTTTTACTTAATGGATTTTGAACTACTTGTATGGAAGGTTAAATAGATAAAGTACTGATATAGATAATGTTTCCGGTCTCTAATTTCTACAGATAGTTTTAAATATTAAAAAATATATATCATATATCAAGAGGTAAAAACCATAAAAAGATGTTCGAAGTACTCTATTGTTGAATTTAATAAAGTTTTTCAGTTGTGTACTCGTACGTACGTGCATATTTGTTTATATATTCACTTGAGGAATTTTTTTGAAGGCTATCATCCTGAATCAAAATATTGTCAAATTATGAATGTAAATAGTTTTGTAAAATTATACAATGGAACGTTTGGGATGTCTAAGAGTGAACCACATACATTTTTGAGGTATAAAATATTTGTGAAAATTGCTTTGGAATACCATTTATTTGGAAATAAAATATTTCATTATTATAATGGATTGTGATATGTGAGATTACCAAGTAGAGTGGCATTTCTTCTAACTGATGTGTGAGTGATGCCTATAGTATGTATTATACAACAATTAATGACCAAAGTGCGTCTTCCCAGTGAATCTACATAAGCATTATTCTACCACGTCGAAAAGAAACATACATGTATACATTTTTTATATACGAATTTAAAAATGTTATTTTTAGTGATCACAGTTTGATTGAGGTTAGATTATACATTGGCAGATGTATATTATAATTTTCTGCAGAATATTTTGGCAAATCACCATGCAAAAGCTCATGCTTCAAAATAAGATTGAGAGTCATGGAAATTTATTTTCAAAATTTGAGTTCAATTCGCTAAATTGTCCGTCCAGCTCAGCCATACGTTACTGGACGATGTCCAACTTTTGCTACTCGTATGAGCACCAAAGAAAACACTATCGTTATAAAATATAATGTGAACGAAAACGCAAATTTTTCAAGTCCGTATGAACTCCAGTTGGTGCAGAAATTCAGACTGCCAGGCCAGAGAATGCGTCAAATCATTGATTTATTGAAATAAAAATTTGGTGAGAAGACGATTTCGGGAAATGGACTTGTTAATTGGTCTCCGATTTAACAAATCTCGATTATTTTCATTAGGAACCACAACTATTGATGTTAATACTTTGACTGTCATTTACTTAAAACGGTTGTCGAAAACTGTACTGGCATGTTGAATGTGGTAGTAATTTACCGAAAATTGTATAGGTTCAGACATTAGAAGCTTAAAATTAGTAAAAAATAAAAAACTAAAACGAAATAATTTTGGGAACCTAAGGTATACATATTCGTTTTGTATACCTTTAAATTAAATAAAAATATCTTGTTTCTGAAAAACAAGAAACAATTTCGGAAAAGAGTTCATCGATCTGTTACTAACCATTTATTTTTGATTAAACTTTGCTTTCCACTTGAATTGAGTAAATGTAGACAGATGAGAAACAATACGGAATGAGCTATTGCAATGAACTTTGACATGATACTTCAGCTTTCGTCCGTCAGTTAATAAAAATAATTCATATCTTGACCCAGGCACTGATCGCAGCGCGTTCAACAGTTTTTTGATTATGTAAAAAAAAATAAAAATGTTTTTCCGTTCCATTTTTATATGTAAAGACAATCTAGTTTCTTACTGTCTAAGAAACTGTTTTAGCTCTGTTTGTGCTCTCATCAACGTGGCTTTTCTTAATATTCTGAGTTTCTTTAGGTACATTAAAAACTAACACGTTGTGTTTTTAATTGACTCTCTGAATCAATTCATACTATTTAAAAATCTGTTCTAAATATTGATATGTTTTCGCGCAAAGTGCTTGCTTACTGAATTTTTCACAATTTTGTTTTGCACTTTATTAATGCTGCACTGATTGCCAGTGTTTTAAATTTTTGTTTACTCGAGAAAAATTTCCTTATTTTTTAAATGGTCTGCTATGGTAAATGTGAAGTCTTTATGTTATTTGTTGCTATAGATGCTCGCCCCGCTTCCCCTACACTGTTAGACAACACGGGCCATCCTGCCCTCGATCACCCAACGCAGGTAAATACTCTTTCTAACTTACCCATTACTTTTTTTAAAAAGCATACAAAATCATTTGAAATTGGAATATGCTTTCAGTTTCTCCATAGACATACATAAAGCTTTTTTCTTTTAAAAAGCACACATTTTATTTATACGGTTATTGTATACTTTTCCGTAAGATTTGCTTTCAAGTATTTAATAAGAGAATATATGTACGTATTTTTACGTATGTATATATAAACAAATTAGTAAACAGTAGCTTTTTTCTCCCCAATTTTTTTTATAGACCTGAATTAATTAACTCATCTTATTAGAGGGTTGTATATGTTTAATAAAGCGTAGCAATATTGTTTTATTTTTTCGGTCCTGTACCTGTATGTTTAACGCTTTACTTAAAATGTGTAAAATGTGTGTTTTTTTGTCACTTTTTAGTTTCCTTATCAAATGCCAAGATGACACTTTATATACATATGCACATGTGTATATACATACGTACATATGTATGCACGTACGTGTATATATACATAAATATATCAAATACATATCCATTCAAATACATATATACATTTATGTATCTATGTATATATTCATACAGCCGTATGTACGCATATATTTATAATATATTATTCCAATATACATTTATAATGTATATACAGGGTGTCCCACATTCACCGCCGCAGATAAAAACCATGGTTTCCTGAGATCATTTTAAGTCGAAAAACTTAAGGGGTAATTTTTCCCTTTTAGCCTCCTTTTCGACTTACAACGGTCTTTATGATTTTTGGTCTGATTTCTTTTAATTGGCTCTTACTTTTGCAAACTGCAACCGATTCTTAATTTTTTTTTATTTACACAAGAACAGTTAGCAGTTTTTACCTGCCTTACAACTTTTGTGTATGCTAACAAGGGTTTGCCCGCAATTCATTATCAAACCTATTTTTTTTTGGCATTTTTAGGTTAGTTTTTTGACTTTGGTTTTTTTTCACAAAAGCACGTACTGAAGTATCATATTTTCTTCTTTATTATAAAAGCCCAATTTATTCTTTTAACACTTAACATTTTTTAACAAAAAATAAAAACCAAAAAAGGAAATTCAAGAAAATTTCCATATTTGAATAAAAACTATTAAAGCACTCCTTGTAAGCTATTGGGTGTTAGAGAGAGCCAACAGTTGAAAACAAATTAGTAAAACCGTTATGAAGACGTTACAAAGAAATTGATTCTAATGAAATGAAGGTTGACTATGTTTGTCTCGAAGAATCTGGCTTCTGTCGCATCTCTGCTTCTCTTTGTACTCTATTTGACACTTTGCAATTTTTAATTGTTTTCGATTTTAAAAATGGATTACAACAATGAAGAATAATTAGAAATGATAATAATATTCGGTGAAATGGAACAATGCGCTGGAAGGGCAGCTCGCCAATACTCCCAGCGCTTTCCAAATCGAGGCTGAACGTTCGTACAGATGGCGTGCTTCAACAATAGCGACAAGATACCGGAGAAAACGTGCTCCCAGGTAATATTGGCAGTGAAGACAGAGTTTTGCAATTCTTTCGTGATGAACATTCCACGAGCTAGCGATCCCGAGGACCGAGAATGCCCTCATGACTTGATGGTATAAATTATTCAGATTTTTTAAGAAATAACCTGCCAGATGTAATCGAAGACTTGTTCTTTGAGCACCACAGGCCTATTTGGTTCAGGCACAATAGTGCTCCAGCCCATTACGCTGTCGTTCCTCGCAACATTCAATGAGGACTTCACGGGGCAGTAGATCGGACGAGGGACCTCCTCGTTGTCCGCTGAGGTCACCAAATCTTAACTCACTAGACTATTTCTTGTGGGGGAATTTGAAAAACGTCGTGCATGAGCGCCAAATAAATACTTTGTAGGACCTAAATCAGCGTATTGAATTGGCGTATCGAACCGTGACACTGAATATGATCAAAAGGGCAACCGCAAGTATTTTGAGGCGAGCACAGTTGTGTAACGAGCAGGGTGGGATTTTTGAATACCTTTGTAGGTTACTCGCTACAAACAAAGAATTCATTTTAATGAATTTCTTTTTTTGTTGCTTTTAGTTTGTTCATAATTTTAAATATTTTTTTTTGTTAAATGAATGTTAAGTATTGTTAAAAGAATAAATTGGGCTTTCATAATAAAAAAGGAAAAAGGATATTAAATAACGTGTTTTTGTGAAAAAAATTATACCAAAGTCAAAAAAGCAATCTAAATATGCATTTTGATTGAAATTTGATAACAAATTTCGGCAAAACTCTTATCCGCATAGAAAAAAGTCGTAGATCGGATAAAAATTGCTAACGGTAAATAAAAAAAACAATCAAAAAAAGAATCGGTTGTAGTTTGTCAAAGTATGAGCCAGTTAAAAGAAACCAGACCAAAAACCATAAAAACCGTTATAAGTCCAAAAGGAGACGAAAACGAGAAAATTACCTCTTATGTTTTCGACCTAAAATGATCTATGGAACCCATGGATTATGTCTGCGGCGGTGACTGTGGAACACCCTGTATAATATTTAAAAAAATTAAATGTTTCCTTTTACAAACATATGTTACATATCTAAGGAATAAAGGCAAATACATATCTGTATATATATACACATATACTAATATATATCATTAATGAATTTTACACCTCTTCCCACATTCATATAGCAATTCCTTAGAGTTCTGAATAGTTTTCGACGTTAATGATATTTCTTACAGTATTATTCATTAAAAATGTTATGTATGTTAATAGTTAGACAACAGGTTTTGTGTTATTTACAATAAATCATATAATGATTTAAAGTTTCAACTGCTCTAATTATTTCGACCCATTCTAAGTATATAAAAAGTCCTTGCAGCTTTGCTTGAATATACATATATGCAAATGTTTTATTAGAAATATTGAATAAACTAGCAGCGTTGTAATTTCGCTAATATATTTGAAAACATTTATTCAAATATTCAAAATTCACTTCATTCACATTGACATCGTAAGGCATTTATTGAGTTACTAATTTTTTAATATTAAATAATAATTCTCAGGTGATACCAGTGACAGGAGGGATGAACGACGGTGGTAATAATTTCACCCCCTACCAATACCAAAGCACACTGCAGCAACAAGACTATGAGATTAAGCATTACCAGCCACAGCCAGAGCAACCTCCACAAGCGTCACAATCCTCTGGAGGTGGATTATTTTCTGGGGCGACTAGCTTGATATCTGGTGCTACACAGGCTGCAACAGGTGGCCTTTTTGGTTCAAAACCTAAAATGGATCAAAATGTGTCACTTAACACTACGCAGCCAATGCAGCAACAGCCTCAAGCATTTGGTGGAATATTTGGTGGGGGTAACCAACAACATCAAGTACAACAAACGCAACAACAGCAATCTCAGCAACAACAAAATCAGCAGCAATCGGGCCAAGGGCCAGGATTCATATCAAAGTTAAATGAAATGGCTGCTCCCGGAAGTGAAATACTATCTAAAGCCAAAGACTCCTTTTTTGGAAAATTTGGATTTGGAAAATAACCTTCAATATTTATATATGTTGTTTATATACTTTGTACATAAAATACTATCATACATAGATTACCTATTTAGAAACATTTACGCTAAAATAAAGTAATCCGACTAATGAATATGATTTAAACATACATATGCATATATTTATATATACTATATATGTATAAAAATATATATAAGTAATAATATTTTTATATATATTCGTATATATACATGGGTGCGTATGTGTTTTTTTAGTACTTGCATTCAAATATCCCTTAAAAGCCACTTGGAAGATATGTACATACATATGTATATGAACACAAACATATAAAATAAATATATATTATATAACGCATTCCTACGTGCGTCCTTGCATATACTTACAAAAACAAAACAAAACAAAACATTTAGAATTCCAAGAATAATGATCATGTTATTACAAAACTGATTGAAATACAAATGTATAAATTAAAAATATGTATAAAAGTTAGATAACTAAATAAATATTGTATATTACATATTTATAGATTCAATGCGTACACATATTTATTTATAATATATAGCGCATTATGTTTATAATCACTACAAATACATCTATGTTAATACAAAAATTCACTCATCTGTTTGTACATATATAAAGTGTAATAAATATGCATGTTTTTTTTTTCAATAAATAAAAGATTTTGCGTATTAATTCAAAATGCAAAAGTATCAATAACTCTGATTTATGTATAGAAACAACCACCAAAAGTAGATTTTATTTTCAATTGCAGAACAGAATTTGAAAGAAGAGAGTTGAAAAGTGCGTGTTTGTGCCTGTTTACATTGGTGTGGGCAGGAAGGTTGTGCGAAAGACGGGCAACGCTTTTTATTGAAGTGGGAAGAAGAAGTGTTACTTCCACCATTTGAAAGCTTTTACACACCGCATGAGTTTGATGCGCATGTTTTGGTTATTTTCTTTTAACTGTCCTTCTGTGATGCGCGAATTTTTACACGAAGCCTTTTTCTCATTCTTTGGTTTTTCATGTTATTTGACAGCTCTATTTTATTTCATCTTTCGTGGTGTTGCGTTGAAAGTGTGAAAATTTATAGTGATATTAATTGTAAAAATAAAAATGGCATTTCAAGACCTAAATAATTTATTGGACTCTGCGGAAATGATTACTGATTGCATGGATATAAAATCGGGTACATTTCATAATTGAAAATGAGCTCGGTTGTTAGTTCTTTGGTCCATTTAAATTAATCCGCCATACTGAAATGTTGCACTCACAACAACAGACGAATTAGCAATGAAGCAAATTCGAAAAACAAAGAAGAAGGAGAAAAAGAAATGTCAAAAAGATGCAATGAAAATTTTAATTTAATTTAATTTTGGTGGGGGCGAATGCCCCCATTTATTCGGCTTAATACAAGCTATAACTTAAAAAATAAACTTAAACTAAAACTTAAAATTAAGGTTGGTTGGAGTGGTGAAGGAGAACAGATTTGAGGTAGGAAGTGGTGCGGTGAAAGTCAAAGACGGTAGGGTTTGAGTTGATTTGACGTAGCATACGGGAGATTGGTTCGTTCGCGCCATAGGAGGTGTGGTGGGTTGGTAGATAGAAGAGTCGAGGGGTACGTAGATTACGAGGGTTAGTGTTGAGGAAAATGGAGTTGTGAAGGGACGCGCATTCAACGCGACCTGAAAGGAGTCGATGAATGAAGAGAAAGTCTGCTGCATCTCTGCGATCTTCGAGGGTGTTTAAGTTGATAAGGTTGAGACGATTTTGATAGGGGGGCAGATTAAAAGGATCGCCCCAGGGCATACCTCGAAGAGCAAATCGAAGAAAACGAAGCTGAATGCTTTCAATTCTCGAGATATGAACACGATGATATGGCGACCATACTTGACTGGCGTACTCTAGGAGGGGGCGAACAAAGGTAATATAGAGGGACCTGGTCACGTATGGGTTGGTGAATTCTTTGGACCACCGTTTTACAAAACCTAGTGCAGAGTTGGCTTTGAGGATTATCTCATCCATATGTAAACGGAAGTTGAGCTCGCTGTCACACAAAATGCCGAGGTCGCGAAGAGACTGTACGGAGGAGATAGGTTGGTTATGGAGAAGATAGAGTCGGGGAGGAGATTGGTTCCGCTTATGTGAGAAGGTGATGGATTGGCATTTGGCGATGTTAAGTTCCAAAGAATTTTTGAGGCACCAGATCGAGAAACTATCAAGATCTTGTTGAAGGAGGAAAGAGTCATGGGGAGAGGAAATGGTTTTGAAAAATTTGGTATCGTCGGCGTAAAGGGATACAGACGAGTGTTTGATGATCATATCGAGATCATTTATGGTTAATATAAAAAGAAGGGGACTGAGATGGCTGCCTTGTGGAACTCCAGAGGTGGCCAAAAATGGAGCGGACTGGGCTGACCTAAAACGAACACTGTAAAAACGGTTTTCGAGGTAAGAGGATATCCATTTTAACAATATGGGTTCAAAGCCGAGGGCAGACAATTTAAAGATAATTAACCGATGAGAGATTTTATCGAAGGCTTTGCTAAAATCGGTTGCAACTACATCGACTTCATAGCCATTCTCTAGGGCAGAGAGGGCAAAGGATACGAATTCAACGAGATTTGTGGTGGTTGACCTACCCTTTAAGAAGCCATGTTGTCTAGGGGAAATAAGTGATTTGCATTGGAAGCTTAGAGCTTCATACAAAATACTTTCGAAGAGTTTGGGTATATGGGAGAGTTTAGCGGTGGGACGATAGTTGGTTATTTCATTCTTTGATCCTTTCTTGTGGATCGGGGTTATGAAGGAGGTTTTCCAAACCTGAGGAAATTCTCCTTGTGAAAGGGATAGACAGAAGAGATTAGAAAGGGCAAGGGAAAGAGAGGAAGAACATTTTTTAAAAAATATGGCAGGAAGGCCATCTGGGCCGGGTGTGAATTCGTCATTGAGTTGGTGTAATTTATATTCGATATAAGACGGGTCCAAAATATGAGAAAGAAGTGGGCCATTGGAGAAGTTCAGTAGGTAACTAAAATAGGATGGATCTGGTACAAAGGAGTCGTTGGTGAAGGATTGTTTAAAAAATGTGGCAAATAGGTTGGCAATGGTGAGTGGATCGGTTGATGACCTGTTGTTGAAAGAGAGGGAAGGAGGGTAACCATCGGACTTTCTTTTGTAGTTAACAAATTGGAAAAAGGACTTAGGGTGGTTTATAAGGTTGACTTGCGCATTGTTAAGGTAGCGCTTGTAAAGGGAATCGTAAAGTTCGGTGAAATGAAGATAAGCACCAAGATAGTTGGAATAGTCGGTAAAGGATCTGGTACGCAGGAAAACAGCCCATATCTTATTTCTCTTATTTCGTAAGGAACGAAGCTTGCGATTATACCAGGGAGGACTAGTAGATGATGTTTTAAGGCGGGAAAACGGAACGTAAAGGGAAAAAGAATTAAATATTTCTTTATAAAAGATGGATAAGGCATCATTTATACTTAGGTTGTGAAAGTTAAAGAGGGATCTGCTGAGATATTCACTGATTTTGTGAAAGTTTGCTTTATGACAGTCGTGGGATGAGAGAGTTGTGGGGGGAGTAGACTGGAATGAAGAGTTATGAAAAAATGAAAGTAGAAGGGGGGGATGGTAGTTATCGATTGTTGAGAGAGATAGGGTACAAAGTGAGACTGACATTATTTGAAGCGATGAAAAACGATTGATCATCTGATGGAGTCCACTGTAGCTGAGGAAGATTAAAGTCGCCGAAAATAAGGATATCATCAGTAGGGTCTGACAGGTCAATTAAATGATCGATCGCATCAATAACAAATTGGTAAGATTCGATAGGTTGAGCTGGTAGGATGTAGCAACATATAACGTAAAGGGACTTGAGAGGCAGTGATATTTTTATTGCGACAAAGTCGGCTTTAGAGGATGAAGAAATTGTAATGGGAGAAGAGTTAAGGCTGTTGTCCATCGCCAGTAGGACGCCTCGACAGGGGGAATCTTTATTTGTGCGGGTAGGATCGTCGTCGCGGAAAACATTAAAAGTAGGAGGGAACAATTCCTGGTTCTTTATGTCGGGAATCAAATTGGTTTCGGTCAAGGCGTAAATATCAAAGGGAAGAGCATGCGATTGCCGTAGGACAGCATTGGTTTTAGAGCGAAGACCTCTTACATTCTGGTAGTAAAATGTAAGAGGGATGTTGTGGGGTGGAGGTGTGAGGCAGGATGGTTTAAGCGCTGGCAAGGTCGGTTCAGCTTCGCTGTAGGTGTGAGACTCGCTTAGAGAGAACATAGTTGCCGAATACAGCAAGGTCGTCTGCTACTTTCTGATGTTAAAAATCTCGTGGTACCTGACATAAAGGTTCCTGAGACTGATAGGGTCGGTAGGGAGGTCTTCCTACTGGATGGAAACCATGACGCTGGTTTTGGTTTGCCCTTCGTAGCAGACCGAGTCAGATTTATCATGTAAATAGGCAAGAAAGAGACGAATGCTTTCATATATCTTTCGTTCTCTGAGCCTAGAGAGAGCATATCGACTTTCTGTAGTGCCATTGGTTTGCTGTGTTAGTTTAACAGTGGGGGGAAAAAGGGGATCAAGAATAGGAGCATTGGAGGAGGGAGATAGAGATAAATGATTGGATATGGAGTTGGACGAGGGATGAGATGTGGGGTTTAAGGTATGGGAGTTAATGAAGTTAGGGTACTTAGCTCCAGTTTTAAGGTCGAAGTTGGGAATTGGGTTGCTAGCTGGGTTTGGTGGCGTAGAAGGTTGAGAAGGAATAATATGGGTGGTTGGGGTTAAGTTGACAGAGACGCGTTGGCGCGGGGACTTCGATGGAACGGGGGGAATTGGGGGATTAGAAGATTGGTGTGTAAGGGCTTTGTGTCGGATAAGCGAAGAGCTAGGACTCAAATTGGGGAATAAGTTTGTTTTGTAGCTCCAGTTGGGGTCAAGATTAGAGCTTCGTTTTTTGGAAGCATATTTTTTATTTGGAAGGGAGTTGGAGAGGGGTCTTTTTTTAATTTTATTGTTAACACTACGATTATTTTTAACACTTTCATTACTCTTGAGATGTGCGTTTTCTCGTTCTTCAGAGCATTTTGTAATTCTTATCTTCCCAGGTTTAGTTGTCTTACCAGGAGGAATAGGGAACAACCACGAATATTTGGTTGGGATGTTGACTTTGAAGCTGCAGGAACTGTTGGAGTCAGCGGGGGAAATCATCTGGCACTCGCTAATGGTGATAGCGTAACTTCGGTGAAAGAAATTCCGCACCCAAGAAACATCAGCGTGTTGAGGGGCCCCTTCAACGAAGAATGCCTTATGGTTTCCCTGTTTCAGCTTTTCGAGTCTGTTTTTCCATTCGGAGGGGGTCCATGAAGTTCCAAATTGATTGAGCAGTTCTCTATCATTTTTGTAATCAAATTTAAAAACAACTTCCCACTAGAAATTTGCTACCGTTCAAACTTAAAATTTGAATCGAAGAAATTATTGCCTTTCACGTCAAGATCGTTAGATTAGACGTTATTGGATTATCGTCTGTGGGGTTACGTCAAGCCATTATTTTATGCTAATAAATAAGCAAGGATTGATGATCAAACTATTGTTCGAGTAGTACGAAAATTGCCATAATGGACATACATATGTACATATATGCTTGAAACTATTTTAAAATATGTTTTTTGTTTCTTTATTATTGAAACGTTACAAGTTATTGAACTTGAATACTGCAACTATTATAGTATAAACTAACGATCAATTTTGGTCTAATCAAATAAATGTGGTATCTTTAAATGTATGTATGTACATAAAATCAAAGTTTTTAGTTAAGTTAATTAATTTTATTTAGATATGAAATATCTATTTATCTACAATAAGTGATTGCATATCTCGTGTGGTTTAACACGTTTGAGTCTTCGGGTCTACCCATTGGTATCACTTAACCTTGCTGCTTTTTGGTTGATGTGGTATCTCAGCTTTGTGAAGTCCGTTCCCGTGTGTTCAGAAATTTTCTCCTCTACAGTATCTAGATTAAGTTCGCATTGTAAGTTCGTATTCCTCACATACCATGGGGCTCTGACAATGTCTCTAAAGACTTTATTTTGAAATCTTTGAATTATGGCAATATTTGTTTGGGAAGTACATCCCCATAGCTGAATGCCCCATGTCCATACCGGTTTTAATATCTGTTTATATACTAAAGGTTTTTTATGTACAGACAGATGCGATTTTCTTTTTTTTGTTGGTGAAATCAACGTGGATAGATTTTGAGCTGTTTAGGTAAATTCGATTTTTTTTTTGGTCCAGTTGAGAACTTCATTTACAGCAGTTTGAAGAGATTAAGTTGATTCGCTTTCGTTTCTTGCAACTGTATGTATAGCTGTGTCAGCAGCAAACGTAGCTATTGTGCAATTTGAAGATGTTGGTAAGTCATTAGCAAATAAAAGTTATTGTACTGAGCATAGGGTCGTAGGAGCTGTGGGACCCCAGCATTGATTTCTTTCAGTTGAGAATAGGAATGACCTTGTTGAATTCTAAAATATCTGTTTAAAAAGTACGATTTTAGTACTTCTGTATATTCCTTGAGAAAAAGTAATTTTAGTTTTTGAAGAAGGCCTTCATGCCATACTTTATAAAATGCCTTTGCTACGTCCAAAAACATAGATGAGCATATCATTTTTTCCTCCAGAGCTTTTTCGATAACGTCGGTAGTTAGGTGTACCTGTTCTATGGTAGAATGTCTATCCCTTAAAACAAATTGATGTATGTATAGGAATCATATTTCCACGAGTGATAAAAGGGCTTAATATCTTCAGAAAAACCTTTTCTAATATTTTAGACAAAATTGGTAAAAGAGAGATGGGCATGTAGAATGATGGTTCATGAACATCATTTCCAGTTTTGGGGATAATAATGACAACTGCTACTTTCCAATGAGAGAGAACATGGTTCAAGTTAAAACACGCATTTATTAAAATTGCCAGTTCATATGTGAAATAATCTTTCGAATGCATTTAATGAATCGTCACTAGGTTAACTTC
This sequence comes from Volucella bombylans, assembly GCA_949129095.1. NCBI lineage: Eukaryota > Metazoa > Arthropoda > Insecta > Diptera > Syrphidae > Volucella > Volucella bombylans. The sequence goes on along the minus strand of OX422140.1, from coordinate 275,048,281 downwards.
TTTGTGCTTTATTTAAACAAAAAGTCTTAGCTCCTTAAAGAGCCTCATTCTTCCTTGTCACGTTGTTCTTAAAGTTCTTAAAGATCTTAAAGTTCTTACAGTAGCATATTGGTATGAATTGGTTGTGAATTATATTGGTAATTTATAAATATATGGGCGTAGCAGAAACTACTTTGAAATCTTTATAACTTTATGTTCTTATGTGTATTTTTCATCACATCAATATTTACATCATCAAATTTAAGGGTATGCGGTTGCCGATTTATCATCACTTCTCTATTTTATTGGTCCGGCTGTTTTGAAAGTTTGCTGAGGCAAATGACTGTACAAATTATAGCGCAGCTGGTTTTTCTTTTATTCTGCGTAAACGTGTTTTTTTTGTTCAACAAATTTTAATGTATCATAATAAATTAATTTCAATTTTGAGTTCAAAAATAAAATAGTTGTAAATATACGAGTAATAGAATAAAAAATATAAAGGAATAACGGAATACCTTTACATCCAATAATTTAGCATAGTTCTAGATATGTGATTTTGTTAAATATTTATGTGGCTAAAAGAGATATAATATGTACAATATATTTTAAACTTTATTAAAAGTCACACTATAACAATAATTATAAATTTAATCCAATTTAATACAACTAATTATTTCTCTTTAATACAACTAATTATTACTTCACATTTAACTATCTCTTATTTTCACCACTTCATCACTATTTGTCACTCTAGGGTCGTCGGACAACTGTGTTATATCAGCTAATTTCTCGTAAATCGACCAAACATTTAGAGAAAAGATTCCTAAAAGAACCGTATGGTAACATGAAAAAGTCAATTGGAGCGGACTTAACACCTTCTATAGGAATTTGAACTGGTCATTATGTTTCCTCGAAAACGATGTGGATGCCGCTGCTGAGCACGTACACTATTCTCTTTGGAATGAAATCCTTTACCACTTATCGGATTAAGAGTATCAAACCAAAAGAAAAGGCGTAGTACGACTCGGGCTGTAAAGATGCCATCAGGGTTAGAGAAATATTTGTTCGGACAGTGAAATCCCGAAAAAGTTCAAACAAACCAGGAATAACTTCAACGTCTTACTCAAGTGTGTGAAATTTCAATACGACCAAAAATTGAGGCCGAAAATGCTTAAACTATTAAAGCTTCTGGTCGTTCGTCAAAAACATTAAAAATTCTGCCTCCGCACTGCCGTGTGCGACGTCTCTGTAGTAGTTGAGTTAGCGGCACCGACAATCTGTCCTGGATCAGACCTTTACTATCTAGATAGAGGAGGCTTCTGGAGGAATAAATCCGTCAAAGCGAACTCTCTCGTGATACATATACGAGTAATTGGGGTAGTAAGCCCCGGAGATCAAGTTGTTCAAGCAAGTGGCTGTCCGTGTTGTCCGACGATAGAAAGCTTTCGCCAATTCCTTCTGGTATCCCTAGAGGGCCCAGACAAAGGCGTTTTAACAAAATGGTTTCCGATTTCTGAAAGTTGATTTTCAACTTCCAGTCATCGCAATATCGTTTAATTTTATCGAAGTCACGTTGCAAAAGTATATTAATGACCTCAATGATGTGACCTAATCTGTACGCGATTAAGTCGTTTGCGTACGCTATAGCATGGTGAAGAGAACCTATCAGATCACTTGTGTAAACGTTGAACAGGATCGGCGAATTTACCGCACCTTGCTGCAGACCGTTTTTAATGTTAAATGTTCCAGTAGAAGTCACATCGCCATTTTTCACGATGAACTGTCCATCTGTTAACATATTGTAAAGAATAGACAGGAGTGGTTTACTAATGCCCAAACTGCTCAACTTAAAGAAAAAGTCCCTCTAACCATACCGTATCGAAGGCCTTTTCCAAGTCAATCAGGCAGGCACCAGTGCACTGTTTCTTGCCTTTGTTCCATTGGATATCAGGAACCAGTTTCGACGCAGCATAAATGATATCATGCCCCGCCTTGAAACCGAACTGATTATCCGGAGCTATATAGTTTTTAACCTCAACCCACTTAGTCAGGACTCTATTGATCACCTCCTCGAAAACTTTACTGATGCTTGGAAGGGGATTTATCGATCGGAGATTCGCCGGATTGGAAGTATCTTTATCACTTTTGGGGATGGGATGTACCACCGCAGTTTTTCAATACACTGGATAATGTGCATTATTCATTGCATTAAATGTTATAAATGTTCACAGTGTGGTATAAATGTTCACAGCTTCTAGAGAGAGACGTCGGGGCTCAATGTTCGGTATTTCATCGGTTCTCGCTGATTTCTTACTTCAAAGTGAATCGAAGATTATTTGGAGCTATGCCTTCGAAATGAACGGGGGTAGTACCCTATCGTTGGTGATGGCATTATTTGCGATATTCTCGTCACTGAACTGGGTGAAACCCGAGCTCTCGAATCGCCAATTCACAATTTCATTTCGAAGGTAGAAATTGTGTACTCGATTCTCCAGATCGTGGTTCGGGCCTATGATAACATTCGCCTTGTACACTTCCTGGAAAGTCGCTCCCATAGCCTGTACCTGCTCCTGTGGATCCTCGATCACAAAGAAGTTATCATCATCAACAGCCTCGTTTGGATCTATGCCCGCTGTTACCAGTATTTGTTCGTTGTTCGTCGTTCGGGTGATTTTAAGACACTGAAGGTCGTTTTGATTTTTTCTCCGAAATATTTTATTTATTTGCGGGAACATATTCAGGTTGCTGGTGTTTGCAGCCCGAATTTTATTTTTCCAGTACAAACTTACAGATGCTCTGTAATTTTCCTTTATTAATGTTTGGAGGTTTTTAATCGACGACTTCAGTGTCATGATCTCCGGGTTATGTCTGTCAGTAAACTGTCTGTACAAGGTTTTTAGTCTTGACAGCAGCCTACTTTTATGTCGGTGCAGTGCGTCAATAGTTGCGTTGCGGACTAAGTTTTCTTCGTCAGTGTGTTGGTACCGAGGTATCGTTTTGTCCATTGTTCGTTTGATTGTCTCGTCCATTAGTCTTAGATACCTGTCAATCTCCTCGTTTGACAGATTTCTGTTGGACGGTGGGTACAGCGAATTCGAGGAGAGTGCTCTCGTCAGTATTCTGGTGTAGTGTGTCCAACGCACCCTACTATAATTGTAGGAATGCGTTTGAACAAACTCATCCAATTCCGAAATTTTGTTGGGAATAGTTATTTCGGTGCTGAGACCGCAATGGTACTGTCATACACGAAAGTGCGTAGACAGTTTGTAGTTTGTTGATTAGTGCATGTCAGTTGTATTCGTGAGTCGAACAGCAGAAGATCCAAATAGGACCCGTGTCTTTGAAACGATGAACTATCCGTCGCCTCAAGCCCGAGTCGATACATTATACTGTGCTGACCCCACCAATTTTATAGTAGGTTCCCTCTAGTATTTGGAGTATTATTTCCCCATTTACTATGTTCGGCGTTGAAATCTCCGCCGATAGTAAAATATTTGTCTTCCATTTCCAGCCTGAGGAATCGAAAAAGCGTCTCGAGCTCTGAAATGAATAAGGTGGATTGAGTAGCCTTAGGTGCATAGAGAGACACCATGTACGACCGCTTTCCACTACGGAGGGGGATATACACGATGCATGCTTCCAGCACCTGGAACCTACGTACTACATGACTGTATACTCTTTTGAAACGTATACCTTTTCGTACGAAAATCGCAACGCCTCCTCCCTGAATGGAGTTGTGTCGGTTTCTCCGTACTATTTTATATCTTTTGTGCCTCATTTTGTATCTTTTATTAAGCTTGGTTTCGCTAACCAAGAGCACATCAGCGGTTTGGTCTTTAAGCAACTTAAAAAGTGTGGCCCTTCGTTCGAACCTAATCAGTGAATTAACATTCACTGCAAGGACCGTCAGGGTTTGCTCCGCCATGTACGTACCCATTACGACTGGAGGTGCGTTAGGCCCGGCAGCAGCGCGTATATTTGATCTACCCTGGGGCCTGAAAAGCAAGCTTGGCTTGCTGTACCGTATTTCCCGTACCTGCCACCATTTGGGCGTAGGTAACATGGGGAGAAACGGCTGGTGTTTGTGTATGCACGGGTGAACTTTTAACTTCCTCCTTCTGCTGCCGAGCTAAATTTACTCTTCTGATGTATAGGAACTTGGGACAGCCCCGATAGTTTGCGGTGTATCCCGTGCTCCTACATAACGCGCAAGAGGCTGCATTTCACAGTTCGACGCGGCGTGCCCGAACCTTTGGCTGCGAGCACATTGTAAAATGTTTTCGCTCCTCGTTAATTTTTCCCAGTGGACAATCTGGTAGTCTAGGACTTTGGTGATCCTTAGACCATCCAGGTTGCTTTTGGGTCTTAGCTGGACCAGGAAAAACGGTAGTTGCCGCTCCTCCCTTTTGGCTCTAGCCGTGGCAAATGGTTTGACTCCCACGAATTTGAGCTCTTTGCACTCCTTCTCTTTCAGCAGTGCATGGAGCTCCTCCGGATCCGTAGACGGTTCTAGCCCCCTCAGCAGTATTGTTTGCAGTTTCTCCCCTTTCGGGGTGAAGGAGAAGAACTCCGTCGTTGAATCCTCCAATAGACTTTTAATTTTGTGGTAGCGCTCCACTGTGTTACAGTGGATCGCGTACTTATCGACACTTAATCTTTTTATAAAAAAATTACAGCCTATGGCCGACTTACACAGTTCGATGGTGTCTTTTAATTCCAATTTGAAAGTATTAATTGCAGGTACTTTCTGTCTGTTGACTTTCTGCTGTTGTTGTTGTTTCTGGGACTTGTGCTGTTGATGCTGTTGTTGTTCCTGCGGTTGTGATTATTGATGTTGTCTATTTTACCTTTGTTTTGTCTGTGCTTGTTTTTTCGTTGGGACTTGTGCTGGTTTTTGTTGCTGTAGCGGATTCTCTTTAGGCTCGCTAATTGTGGGCTGTTGCAGAGAGCTCAGGAGTTGTTATTCCTACATCTGTCTTCTCGCCACTTGTTCGGATTTAATGCCAAGAACTTTTTGGTCAAGCTCTTTAATGTTGCATGCAGTTGCATGCAATTCTTCCTCTTCATCATCAGACTCTGTGGACGCCATAGATTGAAAAGCATTCTCACCTCCACCATCAGACATGTATGAACATTCCTCTTTGTCTGGCTCAGCTGACGCCTTTGTTGTCGTTGTAGGCGCCACTTCCTTCCTTTACCAGGAAAGATCTGGATTTGAAGGTTTTATAAGCCTCCTCCTTCTCTTTTTTGCCACATTTTCTGGTGACAATTTGCCATCTGCAGGTCCCGCTATTGGAAGCTATTGGACCGCTTATTGTCTTTCATTGTCGGATTCACTTTCGTATGCGATCTGTCCATTTGCTTAAATTTAAAAAAATAAAAAGTCGACAACACTTTACGGGAATCGAACCCACGACCCCTGCTTTGTCAGCCGGACACCACGATGGATGCACCACCGAAGCACTTAGCGCAATTGTTTCAATTTTTTTTTCTTTTTATTCACTCACTTTAAAGAAAATCGGAATCACGTCTGATCTCTACGGAGGTTTATGAACGACTGCCTAATCCAATATATTCCTTTGCTTTTCGTATTTGTTCCCGGACTCACATTCCTGCACTTCGGCTGCGCAACGTACATATGTTAATCTCATTAAAATTCGATATTAGCATCCGAGATTAGATATGCCTGCTCATCAGTGTACCCTCAAGCCCACTTTTGGACGTACTCTGAAATATTATGATTCATTCCTAAGCCGTACAACACGCCTATGGAATGCCCTGCCGAGCTCTTTATTTTCTAGTCATTGTAACATTCAGACATATAAATCCAACGTACAGCGGTACCTCTCTTGCTTTCCTCCCTAATTTTCTTTCGGCTGCGCTCTGAGCGTGCGCTACTTAAAAAAAAAAAATAAGAATTTCATCACAGTTCAATTTTAACATTGGTTTCATCTCTGTTTGCTGCCGTTATATTGTGTCGTCAGTGAATAATTACCGGTGTTGGGTGATAGATAACAGAAATAAAATGGAACTTGTTTAATGGTTCTAATGAGGTGGACAGATAGCTGGTATTGATACCATGGTAAATCAATACTGTGTTCTATACCACATGTCTGTCACTACATTACCACATTATAAGCTAGTATACCACGAAATATAACTGGTATTGAGATTCACAATTTGTTACTGATATACCACCACTGATTGCAATGCCACCTTCTCTTTGTTTACGATTCTTCATAGATCGCAGTAAAAAGTATTTCATTGTTTTTATACGATGAATTCGTTTTATCCAAATGCGAAACAAATCGAACGTCAAAATATACTAAAGGGTCCGCCATCTAACGTTTTTTTTTCAACTAGTGCTTATTTCGTGAATGGTACCAGTTAGCTCATGTCTGGTTTGACAGATAATTAGTACTATCCTTCCGGTTAATAATGGAAAATAACTTCATTCAAATGGCTGCCTCGGCTGGCCATGCAGTAGCCTACACGATCGGCCCAATTTTTAAGCACATTATCGATTGTGTGCAGCTATATTTCACCAATGGCTTCACGAATATTGTCCTTTAAAGTATCAATTGTCTCTGGCTTGTCGGCGTGACACTTATCTTTTACGGCACCCCACAAATAATAGTCCAACGGTGTCAAATTGCAGCTCCGAGGTGGCCAAACGACATCAGCTCTGCGGCTGATAATGCGATCTTCAAAAACATTTTCGAAGAAAAATGGCCCAATTATGCTTCTGGACCAAAATCCGCACCAAACAGTGACTCGTTTTGGGTGTATCGGCTTTTCAATGTATGCGTGCGGGTTTTCTGTACCCCAAATGCGACAATTTTGCTTGTTTACATACCCGCCAAGATCAAAATGAGCTTCATCTGAAAAGATGATTTTTTTGGCAAAATCGGCATCTTCTCTAAGTCGATCGCAGGCCCACTTAGTGAAGCGAAAACACATTGGATGGACAGTTGGCTTCAACTCCTGAACGAATTGGACTTTGTATGGCGTCATACCAAGGTCTTTATGCAAAATTCGTCTCAATGATGTCTCCGAAATGTTCAATTGTTGAGAACAACGGTGAATTGATGTTGATTGCGCTTCACGCACACTTTCTGCCACAGCAGCAATATTCTCGGCTGTACGCACTGTTTTGGCTTTTCACGCTTTGGTTTATCGATGAAGATGCCAGTTTCTTTCACTTTTTTCACAAGATAACGAACATACGCAGCTGACGGTGCTTCTCTTCTTCCAAAATCCGTACGCAATTTTCGCACACATTCTGCAACATTACCATGATTTTCAAAGTAATGTCGCAATATTTCCCAGCATTGTTCAAGCGTATTCACAACCATATTCGTTCAGAGGAAGGATAAAACTAATTATCTGTTAAATCAGACATGAGCTAAGTGTTACCATTCACGAAATAAGCACTAGTTGAAAAAAAAAAACGTTAGATGGCGGACCCTTTACTTAACGCGTGCACTACGAAATGCTATCTGTCAGGGGTTGTGGTATTCACTATATAATGGTATGAATGTCAGCAGTCTGTCCCTCACTAAATACTTTTGTTACGCAAATACTTGAACTGATCTTAGGTCAATGTTTGACCTCACACGACTTAGTTTTACGTTTAAAGATTTTTTGAAAATGTTTTAGCGCGCTCCATACCATATATCAGTTTCAATATTTTCGTGCAGAAATATTGTAGTGCCGACACAGTACTCGCCTTCCAGAAATAAAATAATCTGACTTTCTTTCCTGCATGTTTTTGACATTTATATTTGCTCAATTATTTTGATTTTCATGTTCAGATTTTGAGTGAAGAAAAGCTTAATCGATCCACAGATATGTTTATCATTCTCCCTTCCTATTTGATTGCGAGAATCCGATTGTTAGTTCGTAATGTAGATATAAAGTTTATCGAGCAAATTTTTAACAGCTTCACAACGAAGAAATAAGTGCGAACATGTATGTATAAAAGTCCCATGCATGTACGAACTCTAACTGCATGTACGAAAAATTGATGACTGCTCATCAGGAATTTGTGCCAATGAGGTCTTATTTTCAAGGTTTCTTGAGAGCGGTGTTTTAGAGTAAATAATGTTGTGTAATAAGATAACAGTTCTATATTTCAAGAGTGGATCTAATGAACATCCAGAAATTTAGTTGGTAAAAACGGAAATGTGGACATACCGTCTTAGAGCAAATATATATCTTGCGCGGTTGTTAAATACAACATTAAAGTTTCGATTGTTAAGATACTCGTATGACGCCACAAGTTGACATGCATGACCATCAAAAGCAAATTGATTTCTTAAATTATACAGGAGAATACCAATATATACTGAATCAAATGTTTTTGGGTCAAGAAAAACCAGAAATAACATCATATCTTCACCGACTGTAGAGCGAATATCATCAGTAATTTTCAACAAGGCCGTGGTACAGTTGTGCTTAGATCTAAAATCAGATTGGTGCTTCTTATTAAATTATATTCTGCGAAGAAGATTTTCACTTGTTGGCTAACGATTTGCTCAAACACTTTGCTGAGGAAAGGAAGGATAGCAATTGGCCTGTAGTCTCAATTATATGCTTTGGGAGCTGGAAGTATTTCTGCTTGCTTCTATCCTTCGGGGACAATACCAGTCATTATAATTGTGTTAAAGAAATGTGTTATATGTTTCAAAAAACCGGCAATAGAATTTTTATGAATTTCGGGTGGATATTATTCAAACCTACAACCTTAGATTTTACAGAGAGAGTAGCCTCTCATACGGTTGTCTCATTGACATATTGAAAAGAGAAAAAACGGAATGTGCGCTGTTCCGCTGTGAAGGCGTTAAAAAAAGTGAGGTCAATTTGATTGCTACTGGTTGGCGTGCCATTGAAAATTGTTGATTACGATTACGAATCAAAAAGATTACAACTTCGAGGGTTTGTCGGAATTGGTCATACATGAATGGACATTTATATTTACACCACCTAAAGTACAATAAGTTACGCTTGTTTATCAGCTCTTGAATCTGTTTGGTTATATATATATCCATATATTATTATGGATATTTCTGTCTTATATTTTCTTAGTTTTGAGAGGTGCGTGCTTATTAAAAACATAGTCAGTGTTTTTTTCTAGTCCAGAAGATGGCGCATTTATATTCGGCGAGCAATATTTTGGTGACCAATCAAGATTATAACAGTCATTAAACAAAGTAGCGACATCAATGGAAGAAAATCTACGGAATTGAACGAATGTTTTATTTGAACAAGGAGATAGCAAAATACTTGTAATCATATCATGGTAATAGAATCCAGAGAACACAATTTGGTTATAATTTAATAATAAGTCAATTGGGGAAACAAGAAAAATATGGAACAAAGGCAGAGATTTTGTCAGGTAGAACATGAGTGGGGTTGAAGTCATTAACAAATTGCAGCCCAATGAATTTATTATGTCAACGAGGGGAAATCCCTTAGAATTTCAAGAGTAAAGTCACCACATAACACAACTTTGGAATAAAGAGGCCCCAAGTCTTCAATATGATTCCTAACTTTCGTGCAGTGCGAAACAATAGGTGACATATACAAAGTTTCTATTATATTTTTTGCAACAATTTGTGAAAAAATAAATTCAGTATCGTCTAATACAGTTGGTCTTCTTACTAGTCTAGGCTTAAGAATATGTTTTATATAAATTGTTGCACCCCCACATGGTCCACTAAAACGATCAGCAAGGAAAATCTCACAGATCCGAATTTTAAAAACGTTTGTTTTTTGCATATCTCGGTTCAACCATGTTTCGGAAATACGGATGATATCCATAGATCCACCTTCAAATAAAGATCGCACCTTATCTATCTTATTTACAATAATTTGCACATTAAAGTAGCGCACGCGATTTCCTCGTTTGTCACTACTCAGAACGTTGAGCAATATCTTCGATTTTTCTATGCAGTTCTCTGGACACATGCAACTCCCACTAGAGTTATTTACCAGTATATCGTACGTTATTAACCGAAACGGGAAAACTAAATAAAGTAGAAAACATTAGAAAGCACATTTGTGCTAAGATCGAAAGTATTAGTGCCATTCAACGATGATGAGCCTGTACATATTATATTTGAAAAATTAGATGATAAAAAAAATATGTAATAAGAAAAAAAGTGAAAAAAGAGAAGATAAAAGTGAAAGAAAAATAAGAGAAATTTACTTGCCTCGAATAAATACTCCAATATTTAATGGGGAAAACAAAGACTGAATAACTTTTAATTAATAATAACAAACTAGAAAAAGTTGAGAAAATGCATTACCTTAAACGTTCAATAAACGGTAAAGCTTCAAAATTGATTCAACATCTTACATTGTCTGATAACAACTGTGGAAAATATTGAACAGCAGTTATAAGAATAAACGAATATTACTATCTGCATATCTTCACAAATTGATTAATCAGGTAAACCGACATATTTGATTAGACAAATGCATGATAAAACACATGAAAGTACGCATCCAATTTAAAATATGGGAGTTGATACAGAGTCATGCGTTCAGTTGAAAGCTTATTTATGCATTCAGAAAGTAACCAGAGAGACACAAAAGTCGCATGACTTTTGCTAAAAAATCCGTGAAGAATAGAGAAATCATCATACAATCAGAAATCATCAGACTAACGATAGAATTTGAAAACATTGTGATAACCCCTTAAATGTGAACAGCGCCGTCTATATTTGAAGACCATAAAACTGTAGAAAATTCCCGAACGATGGCTGGGAGTATAAATACCAGGATCCGACAGTGGTGAAGTCAGTTCAAAATTCGAATTTGAAAGTATCCACACAAATATTTTGTTCAGCAAGAGAAACCTCAGCGCCGGGGAAAAGCGATGTAATTCTTCGACATCAGCACGCTTTGAATAACGAGGGAATTGATCCTGATACGTACTCCTTTGACGAGGAAGAACGAATGAGCACCAGCAATGACATAGTTGGGATGATGTAAATTCTGTTGTCAAAAAATTGTCGAACAAAAGAAAATTCTCGACGAACGAAAGAAAAATCTGGACGACAGTCTCGAACAAAAGAAAAACCTAGAAGATGAGAAGAACAGTTTCCAACAAAATCTAAACGAGCGAATGAAAAGCATTGAACAAATACACAAACTGCACGTTCTTCAACAAAAAATGGATGAAAGAAAGAATAATCTGGAAGAGCAAAAGAATAATCTACCGCAAAAGTTCGAAGAAACCGATGAAAAATTTGAAAGATTAGGTAAGAATGTAAGACAACAAAGTTGAGCAACTGGAAAAAGAGCTCAACACATTGCAAAAACAGAAACTTCGAGAATGTTCTCTAAGCGGTCCAAGAAGAAAGAGGTCTAAGCCTCCCTCATTCAATGGATACATCTCATGATACACTTATAAGAAACAGTTCGAAATGGATGCCTGTACGAAGAACTAGTACAATGTGGCGTACCATGCAACAACAATGGTGACGATGGCAACAACAACAACAACGACAAATACAAGTATTCAAAAATCAACGTCAAGCCGGAAACGGGTGATAAGTCAAGTGGTGTCGTTTATCACAAAAGTATAAAAAAAATCCGAGTCATGTCCTTTTAAAATTATTGGCACTGAAAAAAAATTGAGAAATCTAACACCCTGTGACGATTTTTCAAGTTCTGTGTCCGCAAATCTTTACTTAGCTTCGATTTTTTTTTGTCACATAACCCTGAGTAACTCTTCTGTAAATTGCGGTCCAACCATGACGTTGATTTTTGGGACACCCTGCATAATAGCAATAATAAACTAAAATGCATTAAACTGTGGATGACTGTCCTTTTATTAAACCGAATCAACCCAGAAATTTTTTTTTTCGAATTTCTTGGAGATATTTTTTAGGGCACCTAAGTAGGGCCTAACGACTGCAAATATAATTTTTTTTTTGTACTTGACCTCTTGGAACGGAAGATATAGCCTGTGACCATATGGTCATCCTGGGTACGCAATGAACAACGATTTTCATGAAAAGAAGAAACATGCGTGAAAGAAAAAAGAAGAAAGGTATATGTATTCTTAAAGTTTATTTCACTTTTTTTTGTTATTCAACTGATTTAATAAGATAGTCAACAAAACATTTTACGCAAGGGCCAATATCGCATTTGGAGTATTCAGTACGTCCGACAGTCTTGCAAAGGTCCATCAGGAACACTAGGTCACCGATCTTCATGCTAGTTGTCGATTTGTGCCACCTACTTCGCTTCTGAAGAGACGTTAGTTATTCGACGTCCCATCGTCGCCAAAATCCATTCACCAAGCTTTGTAAGTGCCTGTAGTGGTCTAGTCGGTTGCTTGGGACATCGATATAGCTCCACTCTGGCACTGCGGTTAATGGCTCACCTGTAATGAAATGTGCGGGAGCTAATGGATCTATCCTGGATCAACCCTATCTGATCAAGGTAGAGGAATGCTTACGGTTGAACGAAGCCGTCAGAGCGCACACTCCCGTGGTAAAGGTAATTGGGGTAGTAAGCCTCAGATATCAGGTTATTCGTCGAGGTCATTACTCTCGCAATGTGCCTTCGAGTCAGCTTAATTACGAAGTTGTCCACTCGTATTAGGTTCGCCCTGTTGTAAAGGACCTCATTAGGATAAAATTTCTTGTACTCCAACTCTGGTGTTCTGTACAAGCGAAGACAAGCCCTCTCAAACACCCGAATCTTTTCCATTAAGCTTGCTGGTACATTGAACCACACGGGACACCCAAATACCAGCATGGGCCTGATAAGGGCCATTTAGCAGATTATCTTTACCCTCGCATCGAGTTGGCTGCTATAAAACAGTCTCTTTGTAAGGACAAAGGCACCTTTAGCTCTGGCCAGAGCAGCATCTACATTTTTGCCAAAATATAGAAACAGAAACAGATTCCAAGGTATCTGACCACATTTCGACAGGCAAGAGGTTGTCCGTGTTGTCCAATGATAGAGAACTGTCGCCAATTTTTTCTGGTATCCGTAGAGGCTCCAGACAACGGCATCCTAAAGAGAATGGTGTCCGACTTCTGAAAGTTGATTTTCAACTTCCAGTCATCGCAAAATCGTCTTATCTTATCGAAGTCACGCTGCATGAGAGTATTAATGACCTCGATTTTTTGACCTGTTCTGTACGCTATCAAGTCGTCTGCGTACGCAATAGTATGGGGAAGTGAACCTATCAAGTCGCTTGTAAAAATGTTGAAAAGAATCGGCGAATTGACCGCGGCTTGCTGAAGACCATTTTTAATTTGAAATATTCCAACAGAAGTCATATCACCATTCTTCACGATGCCCTGTCTGTTAGTTAGCATATTATAAAGAATGTACAAGAGTGGTTTACTGATCCCCAGCATAGTCAGTTTATAGAAAAGACCCTCTAACCATACGGTGTTGAAGGCCTTCTTCATGTCAACAAGGCAAAAGAACCAGTACATTGGTTTTTGCCTTTATTCCATTGGATATCGGACACCAGTTTAGACGCGGCATGTTAGATATCATGTCCCGCCTTAAAACCGAATTGATTATCCGGAACTATGTTTGTCCTCAACCCACCTAGACAGCGCTCTATTGATTACCTTTTCAAAAACCTTACTGATATTCGGAAGGAGACTTATCGACCGGAGATTCGCCGGATTGGATATGTCCTTCCCCTTTTTGGGGATAGGTTGAACCACCGCCGTTTTCAAATGCGCTGGATAATGTGCATTATTCATTGCATTATTGAACAGGGTGGTGTAAATGTCCACCACTTCTAGAGGAAGATGTCGAAGCACGATTTTCGGAATACCATCGGTCCCCACTGATTTCTTAATTCTTTTTAACGGCGGTAGGTCACCCTCTCTGGTAATGACATTGTTTGCCATATTTTCGTTGCTAAACGGGGTGAAACAAGAGCCCTCGGATCGCCAGTTCCCTATTTCATTTCGAATGCAGAAGTTGTGCACCAAAACGCGACTGTCCAGGTCATAATTAAGGCCAATGATATCAGTGGCGTTTTATACTGCCTGGAAAGTCGCCCCTATGGCCTCAACTTTCTCCTGCGGATCCTCGATCGCAAATCTCCGGTAAGAATAGACGTCTCTCGGCTTCTCGTAGAGTAAAAAAAAAAACTAATAATTCAGTTATAAACACAATCAGTTGCAATTTTGTTAATTGACTCGGTAGTCCAGCGGTTAGCGGCGCCAGTCAACAAATCGTGGGACACCGGTTCGAATCCCGGTTAAATTTTTTATTTTTTTTTCCTGAAATTGTATCCACATTATATATCAAAACCAACAAGCAATAGGAAAACAAAAAAAAAAAAATCACGTGATGGATGGTGGAGAGCGCCCCGCTCTTCCCATAACGGTGGCGAAAAGGAGGAAGAGGTTGAAAACCCCCCCTAATCTAAGAAAAAAAAAAACTTCTGTTTTAACAGCTGAAGAAGATAAAGAGTAGGGGGCACCAACAACGTTGCCGCTCTAGCTTCATCTGAGTCAGAAGACGAAGATGAAGAAATTAACAATATAAAAAGCAGCATATAAAAGCTGGAACAAAAAGTGCTTGCTATTAAGCAAAAGCAAACTGCGCGCAGACAGAGGGAGCAATCGGAAGTAGAGAGCTCCCTACAACAAAAACAACAACTGCAGCAACAACAAAACCAGCAGCAGCCGAAACAACAACCGCAGCAAAAGCAAAAGCAACAGCAGCAGCTGCAAGAACAACAAAAGCTGAAATCACAGCAGCTGAAAAACAGCAGCAGCAGCAGCAACAACACCAACAACAACAAAATCAGAAGCAGCAAAAACAACAACAGCAGCAGCAGAAGAAGAAGAAGGAGAAGGTGCCTCCGATCAACACCTATAAACTAGAGGTAAGTGCAACCAAGGACCTGTGTAGGTTGGTCATTGGTAACAATTTTAACATTAAGAGAATGGGGAACGATCGTCATGCCTGTGACTGTAATACAGTGGAGGGCTACGAGAAAGTTAAAAAGCTCCTAAAGGAAATGACGACGGAGCACTACTCATTCACACCGAAGTGTGAAAAGCGGCAATCGATGCTCCTGAAGGGGTTGGAACCGTTTCCTGATCCTGAGGAGATCCTGGTACTGCTCAAAGAGAAGGAGTGCGAAGGACTCAAATTTGTGGGGGTAAAGCCGTTTACCACAGCTAGAGCCAGGCGGGAGAAACGGAGTCTGCCGTTCTTCCTGGTGCAGCTCAGTCCCGAAAGCCGTCTGGATAGTCTAAGGAGTATCAATGTCCTAGACTACCAGGTGGTTCACTGGGAAAAACTAAAAAGGAGCGAAGGCGTTATACAATGCGTTCGCTGCCAGAGGTTCGGGCACGCCGCGTCGAACTGCCAAATGCAGCCTCGATGAGTGAAGTGCGCAAAAAACCACAGTTCCGACAAGTGTGCTCTGGGTAGGGATGGAGCATCCGATAGGACGCAGCTCTCGTGCGCGTTATGTGGGAACGTAGGAAACACCGCAAACTATCGGGGTTGTCCTAAGTTCGCCGACATTAAAAAAAAGTAAAACTGGCAAATGGCGTCAGGTAGGGGGGCTACGGTACAGCAAGCGACTGTTGCTTCTCATGCGCCAATGCCAAGAACAACGGAAGCTGCACCTAACATGCTGACCATCATGCTCGCAATCCAAGGGCAGATGGCTCAGCTGCAAAAGCAGGTTCAAGAACAGGCCAAGCGGGTGGACCAGATCTACTCGCTGCTGCCGGGCTTAACGCAATACATGTCGTAATGGGTACGCACATGGTGGAGCAAACTTTTAAGGTCCTTGCGGTGAATGTTAATTCACTGATTAGGATCGAATGAAGAGCCGCGATGTTTAAATTTGTAGACCAAACTCCTGACGTGCTTTTCGCTAGCGAAACCAAGTTAACCGATAAGCACAAACTAGAGTACAATAATTATATTGTTAGAAGAAGAATTCGGCCCAGATCCAAACGTGAAGGCTTATAAAGTCCAGTTGACACAGATATAAACTCCAGTTACAACAGATCACGCACAACGCCTTTTTTTCTACTGCTTTCAAATGACACCTCTTGTTGAATAGCCCTTTATGTAACCCAGCGTGACCATATAGTCACACCTATAGTTACAGTTAGTAAAATCGACTAATATGTTTAAAATGACATAAACTAAAATCAACATATAAAACTACAGTTTGTTAACTAATAAAATATGAACAATTACAAATTTATAAAAAATATTTAACTGCAATAAATGTATATGTACTTTTATAAGTCATCAATTTTCACACTTTTCTCAATTTCTTGGGATCCGGAGAAGAAAAATGACGTAAACCCATTTCCCCCATTTTTCAAAATCAAAATTTTGCTTCTCGTTTTCATTTGGGAATCAAAATTTCTCTCCTCAATTTTATGGAAAAATGTATAACCGTCAAATACTATTATGTGTCAAACTATATTTCTGTTTTCGTGCAATCGGGCAGACGTTTTTAGTGTTCCATTTAAAAAAAAATCAGGGTATACAACAGAAAACCTTCCGACAGCCTAAATGAAAACGCTATTAGTAACACCCAACAGGAATGGGGTGTCATTAATGAAATTCTAAACAGAACTAATGTTAGTGATAACATCATTTTAATTATAATAATTCTACTGTCTATGAACCCGCAGAAGTAGCCAATCTTTTCAATAATTTCTTTTCAAATATGAATTCTCTACATGATTTCAGAAAAGATATTAGCTGCACTGCTTTAAATTTAAAACAAATTAATTTTCAATTAGAAAGCTTTTATTTTCTACAATTTACAGCATTTCAAATACGAGCACATAAAATTCATTTGTCTCTTAAAACATACTACTGTGTTAAATACTTAGAGAGTGTTCAAGTCAAGACTTTTAACGTTTTTAGATAGTGCAAATTACGTTAGTCTTACTCAGTATGGTTTTAGAGGTGGCAAGTCCATAAGTAGATGTTTTGGTAAAATAAAGTACTGAAATTTATAATAGTTTAAATGAACCCTTCACCCCAGGTGTTTTAAATAATCTTCATGAAGCGGGTTACATAGTTTTTATTCATGGTTGTTTTACTTCGTACCTAAAATATTTAAAACAAATTGAATAGATCAAACATATTTTAAGTTCCAAGCATATTGGTTCTGTCTTATCCCATTACATTACCATTCCCAGAGTTAGCGGCGTTTTTGTTTAGTTGAAAGCAAAGATAATCCTGTAACATTGAACAACAGTGTGAATTGTAGTAATAAATGCTTTACGATTGATCGAGTTGATGACTTTAAATATTTAACTATAATACTAGATCATAAGCTCTGATAGAGACAATACATTCTAGATACATATATGAATTAATATTTAAATCGGGTTGTAAGGAAATATTATCATCTCAGCTTACTGTAAAATTAGTCTATGAAAGATTATTGAAATTAAAGCTACAATGCGAAATATTTTCTTGGGGTGGTACGTATTACAATAATATCGACTCACAAAACAAAAACAAGGTCTAGAGAATTACAATTAACGTAGGTAGGTAGGTGAGGGTAGCTGATGGATGGACTAATTCACTTAGGCCTATTGGTGCAGTCTCAGTCTCAGTCTTAAATGCGTTTTATTTACTTAATCATTAACTCTTACATACTAACAAAAAATGCTGAAATGCTAGCTTAAAATTACTTAACAATCTTATACTAACTTACTGGCCCCACACAGGCGCTCTAAGCTACTCTAAATTCTTATAACTATGTCTTTCGACTTTATTTACATTTTACTTAGAGCTGTTTATTTTGAATACTTAAGGCTAAGAAAAAGTATTTGTTAAGAAAAACCTAGCATATGGACATAATTTTTTATTTTTTATAAAAACTTAGTATCTAACTTAAAATAAACCTTAGCCTACCTAACCTAAATGCACAATCCACACATAAACACACATAGACATTATACACAATCATATACATATACCAGTATACAACTTTGTATACACTGATATATGTATATGTTTCTTAAATGCAAACCTAAACCTATGTAAGTTGGCCACCGCTATTCACCGAGCAACTAAATTGGTCAGCTCTGCCTCATTAGTGAGACTGGAAACGAAGACGAAACATCTTCCCCATCATTCAACCACCAGAAATGCTGGTGCTGCCGAACGACATCCCTCTTATCGCGATTCCCAACCGCCCTACGGAACCTGAGGCGATCCACACTGCCATGTGCGACGTCTTTGTTGTAGTTGAGTCGTCTGTCCCCAGCTGTCCGAGCGACATGGAAGATTAACGGGACCGCTGAACTATCCTGGATCAACCCTGTCTGATCTAGGTAGAGGAATGCTTCCGGTGGAACGAAGCCGTCAGAGCGCACATTCTCGTGGTAAAGGTAATTGGGGTAGTAAGCCCCAGATATCAGGTTATTCGTCGAGGTCATTACTCTTGCAATGTGCCATCGAGGCAGCTTAATTACGAAGTTGTCCACTCGTATTAGGTTCGCCCTGTTGTAAAGGACCTCATTAGGATAAAATTTCTTGTACTCCGACTCTGGTGTTCTGTACAAGTGAAGACAAGCCCTCTCAAACACCCGAATCTTTTCCATTAAGCTTGCTGGTACATTGAACCACACGGGACACACAAATACCAGCATGGGCCTGATAAGGGCCATTTAGCAGATTATCTTTACCCTCGCATCGAGTTGGCTGCTATAAAACAGTCTCTTTGTAAGGTCAAAAGCAACATTTAGCTCTGGCCAGAGCAGCATCTACATTTTTGTTAAAATACAGAAACTGATCTAGCCAGATCCCAAGGTATCTGACTACATTTCGACAGGCAAGAGGCTGTCCGCGTTGTCCAATGATCGAGAACTTTCGCCAATTTTTTCTGGTATCCCTAGAGGCTCCAGACAACGGCGTCCTAAAGAGAATGGTTTCCGACTTCTGAAAGTTGATTCTCAACTTCCAGTCATCGCAAAATCGTCTTATCGTATCGAAGTCACGCTGTAACAGAGTATTAATAACCTCGATTTTTGGACCTGTTCTGTACGCTACAAAATCGTTTGCGTACGCAATAGTATGGGGAAGTGAACCTATCAAGTCGCTTGTATAAATGTTAAATAGAATCGGCGAATTGACCGCGGCTTGCTGAAGACATTTTTAATTTGAAATAGTCCAACAGAAGTCACATTACCATTTTTCACGGTGAACTGTCTGTTGGTTAGCATATTATAAAGAATGTACAAGAGAGGTTTACTGATCCCAGCCTAGTCAGCTTATAAAAAAGACCCTCTAACCATACAGTGTCGAAAGCCTACTCCAAATCAAAAAGGAAGGCACCAGTGCACTGTTTCTTGCCTTTGTTCCATTGGATATCGGACACCAGTTTAGACGCGGCATGTGAGATATCATGTCCGCCTTAAAACCGAATTGATTATCCGGAACTATATGTTTGTCCTCAACCCACCTAGTGAGAGCTCTATTGATTACTTTTTCAAAAACCTTACTGATATTCGGAAGGAGACTTAACGACCGGAGATTCGCCGGATTGGATATATCCTTGTCCTTTTTGGGGATATTTTTGGGAATTGGCGATTCGAGAGCTTGGGTTTCACCCAGTTCAGTGACGAGAATATGGCAAATAATGTCATCACCAACGATAGGGTGCTACCCCCGTTCATTTCGAAGGACGAGCTCCAAACGATCTTCGAATCACTTAGAAGTAAGAAATCAGTGGGAACCGATGAAATACCAAACATTGTGCTTCGACATCTCCCTCTAGAAGCGGTGGACATTTATACTACCCTGTTTAATAATGCAATGAATAATGCACATTATCCAGCGCATTGGAAAACTGCGGTGGTACATCCGATCCCCAAAAGGGATAAAGACACTTCCAATCCGGTGAATCTCCGCTCGATAAGTCTTCTTCCAAACATCAGTAAGGTGTTCGAGAAGGTGATCAATAGACTCCTGACTAAGTGGGTTGAGGACAAACATATAGTTCCGGATAATCAATTCGGTTTTAAGGCGGGGCATGATGTTATTCATGCTGCGTCTAAACTGGTTTCTGATATCCAATGGAACAAAGGCAAGAATCAGTGCACTGGTGCCTGCCTGATTGACTTGGAAAAAGCCTTCGATACCGTATGATTAGAGGGATTCTTTTTCGAGCTGGACAGGTTGGGCATTAGTAAACCATTGCTGTATATTCTTTTTGATATGCTCTCCAGTAGACAGTTCATCGTGAAGAATGGCGATGTGACTTCTGCTGGAACATTTAACATTAAAAACGGTCTGCAACAAGGTGCGGTAAATTCGCCGATCCTATTCAACATTTACACGAGTGATCTGATGGGTTCACTTCACCATGCCATAGCGTACGCAGACGACTTAATCGCGTACAGATCAGGTCCAAAGATTGAGGTTATTAATATACTCTTGCAACGTGACTTCGATAAAATTAAGCGATATTGCGATGACTGGAAGTTGAAAATCAACTTTCAGAAGTCGGAAACCATTTTGTTTAGGACGCCTTTGTCGGGGGCCTCTAGGGATACCAGAAAGAATTGGCGAAAGTTCTCGATCGTGGGGCAGCACGGGCAGCCACTTGCTTGTCGAAATGTAGGCAGATACCTTGGGATAAATAAAAAAATAATAAAAAATAAAAATTACAAAAAAAAATTAAAAAAAAAAATATAAAAAAAGTATACTAGAACAGAAGTGGGTAACACTCTAAAATACGGTATAGCATTAGATAGTTTAAGTAGGATTAAGTAGTTAAGATTTAATTTTAGGTAGTTTATAGTTTAGTTTTAAGTTTTATAGTATAACCAAAAAGTCCATATACTAAGTTTTTCCACTTAAATTTTATTTTCTTAGTTTTAGTTTTCATAAATGTAAAAACAAAAATAAAAATAGTCTGTAAGAAACGTCGAAAGACATAGATTAAGTATTATGTTTAACTTAGAGTGCCCGCATGGGGCCAGTAAGATAGAATAAGATTATTTGTAAGTTATTTAAGCTAATTTTTAAGCATTTTTTTGTCTAGCTTGTAAGTGTAAATGAAGTATGAAAATAAAAATGCATATTAAATGAAAAAAAAAATGAGACCCGGACAATAAATCTCGGGGTTGTGGGTTCGCTTCCCAGCCTCTGCAAAAGTTTTTTTTTTCTCCTTAATTCATTTAAAAAGTCAATAGCGGGATCGGCTGAGATATCAGGTGGTCGCCATGCCATCCACTGTAATACAGTGGAGGGCTACGCGAAAGTGAAACAGCTCCTACAGGAAACGACGACGGAGCACTACTCGTTCACACTAAAGTGTGAAAAGCTGCAATCGATACTGCTGAAGGGGTTGGAACCGTCTTCTGATTCTGAGGAGATCCTGGCACTGCTCAAAGGGAAGGAGTGCGAAGGACTCAAGTTTGTGGGGTATAGCCATTTACCACAGCTAGAGCCAGCCGGGAGAAACAGAGTATGCCGTTCTCCCTGGTGCAGCACAGTCCCGAAAGCCGTCTGGATAGTCTAAGGAGTATCAGTGTCCTAGACTACCAGGTGGTTCAATGGGAAAAACTAAAAAGGAGCGAAGACGTTATACGATGCGATCGCTGCCAGAGGTTCGGGCACGCCGCGTCGAACTGACAAATGCAGCCTCGATGCGTGAAGTTCGCTAAGAACCACAGTTCCGAGGAGTGTGCCCTGGGTGTTGATGGAGCATCCGAATGGTCGCAGCTCTCGTGCGTGTTATGTGGAAACGTGGGACACACCGCAAACTATCGGGGTTGTTCTAAGTTCGCTGACATTAAAAGAGCAAAACTAGCTCGGCAGCAGAAGGTGGAAGTCAAACGTTCACCTGTTAGGTTTCAAACACCAGCCGTCACGTCCCACATTTCCTACGCCCAAATGGCGTCAGGTAGGGGGGCTACGGTACAGCAAGCGACTGTTGCTTCTCCAGCGCCAATGCCGAGAACAACGGAAGCTGCACCTAACATTCTGGCCATCTGGCTCGCCATCCAGGGGCAAATGGCTCAGCTGCAAAAGCAGGTGCAAGAATAGTTCAAACGGGTGGACCAGATCTACGCGCTGCTGCCGGCCCTAACGCAACACATGTCGTAATGGATACGCACATGGTGGAGGCGGTGTCGCGATCTTCATTAAAGAAGGTATAAAATTTCACAGAGTGTACAAGCACGTGTTGCGCCGGTTCCGAGTGTTGGAAGCAGTCGTCATTTACATACCGCTCCGCAGTGGAAAGCGGCTGTACTTGGCCTCTGTTTATGCACCTGAAGCTTCACAATCCACCCTATTTATTACAGAGCTCGACACGCTTTTTCGACTTCTGAGGCTGGAATCGGGGGAGAATTATTTTATAATCGGCGGGGATTACAACGCTAGACACAGAGATTGGGGAAATAATTTGCCAAATACTAGAGGGAACCTGCTACTCGATTGGTGGGGTCAGCACGATGTAATGTACAGACTCGGTCTAAAAGCGACGGATAATCCGTCGTTTCCCAGAGGCGGGTCTTATTTGGATCTACTGCTGTACGACAAACGCATACGACTGCCAGGTACGAATTTACAAACGCTAAACTGTCTGCGCACGTTCGTGTATGACAGTGACCATTGCGGTTTTAGCACCGAAATTACAGTTCCCAACGAAATTGCGGAATTGGAGGAGTTTGTCCAAAGATAGTCTTACAACTACAATAAGACTCGATGGACACGCTTCTCCGCAACCTTGAAACGAGCGCTCTCCTCGAACACGCTCCACCCACCGTCCAATAGGAATTTGTCAAGCGAGGAGATAGACAATTACCCAAACCAAATGGACGAGACAATTAAACAAACTATGGACACTACAATACCGCGGTATCGACGTACAACTAACGAAGACCTGTTCCGCAATCCTACTATTGATGCACTGTACCGAAAGAAAAGTAGATTTCTGCCAAGACTCAAAAACTTGTATAGACAGTTAACTGACAGACAAAACCCGGAGATTAGGACACTGCAGTCGTCGATTAAAAATGTGCACACGTTAATAAAAGAGAATTACAGAAGTTCTGTAAGTTTGTATTGGAGCAAAAAGGTTCGGGCCGTAAACACCAGTAACTCGAATATGTTCCCAAAAATAAATAAACTATTTCGGAGAAGAAAACAAAACGACCTTCAGTGTCTTAAAATAGCCCGGACAACAGACAACGAATGGTTACTGACAATAGCAGGTATCGATCCAAATGAAGCAGCTGATGATGACGACTTTTTTGTGATGAAGGATCCACAGGAAAAAGTTGAGGCCATAAGGGCGGCTTTCCAGGAAGTATACAAGGCCACTGACACCATTGGCCCTACATATGACCTGAACAGTCGCGTTTTGTTGCACGAGATCTACATTAGAAATAAAGTAGAGAACTGGCGATCCGAGGTCTCTGGTTTCGCCTCGTTCACCGACGAAAATATGGCAAATAATGTCATTACCAGAGAGGGTGACCTGCCCCCGTTCATTTCGAGGGAAGAACTCCGTGAGTTCTTCGACAAAATCAGGGCTAAGAAATCAGTGGGGACCGATGGCATTCCGAACATCGTGCTTCGACATATTCCCCTAGAAGCGGTGGACATTTACACCACCCTGTTTAATAATGCAATGAATAATGCACATTATCCAGCGCATTGGAAAACGGCGGTGGTTTAACCTATCCCCAAAAAGGGAAAGGATATATCCAATCCGGCGAATCTCCGGTCGATAAGTCTCCTTCCCAATATCAGTAAGGTTTTTGAAAAAGTAATTAATAGAGCTCTGACTAGGTGGGTTGAGGACAAACATATAGTTCCGGATTATCAATTCGGTTTTAAGGTGGGACATGATATCTCACATGCCGCGTCTAAACTGTACAAGTAAAAACCAATGTACTGATGCCTACCTTGTTGACTTGGAGAAGGCCTTCGACACCGTATGGTTAGAGGGTCTTTTCTATAAGCTGCTTGGTTGGGGATCAGTAAACCACTCGTCTATATTCTTTATAATATGCTAACCAACAGACAGTTCATCGTGAAGAATGGTGATGTGACTTCTGTTGGAATATTTCAAATTGAAAATGGTCTTCAGCAAGGCGCGGTTAATTCGTCGATCCTATTCAACATTTATACAAGCGACTTGATAGGTTCACTTTCCCACACTATAGCGTACGCAGACGATTTGATAACGTACAGAACAGGTCCAAAAATCGAGGTCATTAATACTCACTTGCAGCGTGACTTCGATACGATAAGACGATTTTGCGATGTCTGGAAGTTGAAAATCAACTTTCAGAAGTTGGAAACCATTCTCTTTATGACGCTGTTGTCTAGAGCCTCTAGGGATACCAGAAAAAATAGGCGAAAATTCTCGATCATTGTACAACACGGGCAACCTCTTGCCTGTCGAAATGTAGTCGGATGCTGCTCTGACCAGGGCTAAAGGTGCTCTGTTTTATAGCAGTCAACTCGTTGTGAGGGTAAAGGTAATTTGCTACATGGCCCTTATCAGGCCCATGCTGGTATTTTGGTGTCCCGTGTGGTTCAATGTACGAGCAACCTTAATGGAAAAGATTCGGGTGTTTCAGAGGACTTTCCTTCGCTTGTATAGAACACCAGAGTCGGAGTACAAACAATTTTATCCTAATGAGATCCTATACAAAAGGGCGAACCTAATACGAGTGGACAACTTCGTAATTAAGCTGACTCGAAGGCACATTGCAAGAGCAATGACCTCAACGAATAACCTGATATCTGGGGCTTTCTACCCCAATTACCTTTACCACGAGAGTGTGCGCTCTGACGGCTTCGTTCCAGCGGAAGCATTCCTCTATCTAAATCAGAAAGGATTGATCCAGGATAGATCAGAGGTCCCGTTAATCTTCCATGTCGCTCGAACAGCTGGGGACAGGCGACTCAAGTTCAGTAGGGGGGTGGGGAATCGCGATAAGAGGGATGTCGTTCGGCAGCGCCAGTATTTCTGGTGATTGAATGATGGAGAATATGTTTCGTCGTCGTTTCCGTCGATTACGGGCCAGCCTCACTAATGAGGCAGAGCTGATCAATCTATTTACTCTGTAAATAGCGATGGCCAGCTTACATAGGTTTAGGTTAGCATTTAAGAAACATATACATATTTCAGTATATACAAAGCTATATACTAATATATGTATACAATTCTGTATTATTTCTATGTGTGTGTATGTGTGTGTTGTGTATGTAGGTTAGGTAGACTAAGGTTTATTTTAAGTTAGATATTAAGTTTTTATAAAAAATATAAAATTATGCCCATATGTTAAGTTTTTGTTAACAATTTTTTTTCTTAGCTTTAAGTATAGTAAATAAATATCCGTAAAGAAAATGTAAATAAAGTCGAAAGACATAATTACAAGGATTTAGAGTAGCTTAGAGTGCCTGTAACTGGCCTTGGGCCAGTAAATTAGTGTAAGATCGTTAAGTAATTTTAAGCTAGCATTTAAGCATTTTTGTTAGTATGTAAGAGTTAGTGATTAAGAAGATAGAATGCATTTAAAACTAAAACTATGACTTAGTATCACCTGTGAGTTTTTGAGGCTTATCTAGCAGGTGCAGAGATATTTTGGGCGCACCCTACCAGATGTGGGCATTGCACTCAAATTTCGGGTGGATAAATGCCTTATATATTGAGTCCTGATCAGAGGGAACTTGAATTGAACGTTTTGAAAGGTAATTTCTAGTCCATTGAAGAAGAGAGTTATCGATCTGAAAAGCACGCATTTTAGACAAAAGAGCCTGTCGCCCAACTCAAACTCTGTCAAATGCCTTAGAAATATCAAGTGCAACCATCTTACTTTCGCCAGATTGATGTACGTTTTGGTTCCACTTTTCGGTGAGACATACCATCAGATCGCCTGTGGACCTGTTGCTACGAAAACCAGCCTGCAGTTCATTGCGAAGTTTTTGGGTTTCGAGATATTTCATGAGCTGACGGTTTGCATGATATTGGTGTGAAGAGGCGTAAATGCGATGGGTCTGTAGGAGGATGGAGAAGAAAATTCACATAAGCTGACTCAGCTGAGATTCATCTTTGTGTAGATCGTTTCGTTCAATCGCAAAGTGTTTCGACAGATTCTAAAGCCAAAACCTCGATGCCTGTCTCCGAGCCAGTACACGCTTTATATCGAACTTACGATAACTTGCGTCAAAAACACGAACAATTTTAAAGTTCGTGTCGTTCGTGACTGGAATGTCGTTTCGATTATGAGCTGACAGATAAAGTATTGTTTACTCAAATTTCTAATACATGAATTCGTTGCACGAGGTAGAGTAGAAATTTGAAATTTACTCTTCTTATTTATATATATTAAAATCTAATTAGGAGAAACATTGACAAGCAATGCATTTTAATAAATAAGTAAAAAAAAAACAACAAATACATAGTTCAAGTTACTATTTTGTGCAAGAAAACCATAATAAAATAATAGCAAAATCAATATGTTGGAGGTTATCCATTCGGAGTAAATACAAATACATTAGGTCGGAGGTTACAAATCGAACAAATCAACGTGTCGTGTAATTTAAAAGCGAACAATTGCAATTTTTGTTACAAATATGACAGTAGAGCTGATTGCCGATAGTTGTCAAACGCACGACGAAGTAGAAAGTAGCTCTAATAGGGCTTTGATGTCGAGCTTACGATATTTACGATCAAAAGTATCAGAAACGCCTGAGGTTACATTTCCGACTGCTCCACAAGAGCCCGTTGTTTCTACTCAATATTCTAAAGCACGCGCGAGTTACATACTCGTACAACCCAACCAAGAGTCACATATCAATAAACTGTTCGCATAATACTTATTTTGTTTATTTAATATTTGCAACAATGTATCTAGTATCAAAATTCATTTCCTTTCACACGGTTAAACTGTTCGCATAATACTTATTTTGGTTATCTTATTTTTGTTTGACTCACATTGCATTTTGTCTCACAACAATGTATCTAGTATCAAAATTCATTTTCTTTCACACGTTTTTGTAAGAACAGTCAACATAAAATGTGTATAAATACCAATATAATTCAGACACACAAGTTCTTTTTTGTTTATCAGTAATAAGTTTCAATATCGACGGTTAGTCGATAGTAGTGACGTACTCGTGCATGTAAAAGAACTCGTTTTGAATTGTGTGAAAAGTGAAGTGATTCAGCGGAATATTGGATCAGCGAAGGATTATCGCAATCAACAATCAATTCGAGAGGTTTCAACCTCGAAAGTTCAAAGGACCAATGAAGTAAACATCACTAATAGAATTCTAAGTTGAGTTCTCATAATAACCCATACCTTACATATTAACCGACCTTCATTATTGAAATACTGTATATTCAATGCCAAATATTAACAATAAAATTAAGACAAGAATCCCTATAGCCTTAATAATTTTAATAACGAGGTGGAAGATAGTAAGGATAATTTTAGTACTAGCTTAAGTGATCATCTTATCTTAAATTTTTCAAATTCAGAAGACAGTGTTATTAATCTCACCAATATGACCACAAATAGTAATCAATTAAATATGGCAGATTTGGTTAACTCTCTTTGGATGCTGTAAAGGATTTGCCAAAATTCGATGGTAATCCCAGGCTCCTCTATGAGTTTTTAACGAACGTAGAGGAAATTCTCTCTCTGATTAGATCTGCAGATGGAACTAGTTATGGTAAACTTCTGCTTCGTGCTATACGCAACAAAATAGAGGGCCCTGCAAATGAGGTTCTTAATATAAACTGGAAGAGTATAATATCAAACCTCATAATGCACTACGCCGACAAGCGTAATGAAACCTCTCACCTCTCTAATAATAGATTTGCATTTGTTGAGGCAAAATAAAAAAACAATGGAACAGTTTTACAGCGAAGTAATAGAAGTGTTATCCACCATGAATAATCATGTGCAGATCCACTCCACAGATTCTAAAGCCATAAAAGCAAACCGAGAATTGTACGAGGAAATGTTGTTACCGTCGTTTCGTCCTCAGCGGAATCAGGAACAAAGGTTGCCGGATTTGTCGCCCACACGACCACAATAGTCGTGGGTATTTATGATAAGGGCACCACGCGATTATCCTTTGTCCCCAAAATCTCTAAGGCGTCGAATCGCGACTCTGCTAGTAAAACCCGCGATCCCCTTTCCTAGGTCTAAAACAAAACGAAAGAAAACCAAAAGCGAGACCATCAAAACATCCCAAAACACCCTATCGCCACACTGAGGAAACGGAAAAAACCCTCCCACGCCGCTTCCAGTTTAAAGGTACAAGAAAAAAAACACTATTCGCCTTAACTTGAACAGAATCCCTTTTTATAAAAAAAAGAAAAAAAAATATATATAATAATAAAAGAAGGAGGAAAAGAAGAATACATCTAATATAATAAGAAAAAAAGGGTAAAAATGTATTCAAAAAAAAACAAACAAAAATAAATATATAAATAATAAGAAAACAAAAATATCAAAAAAAAAAAATTATAATAAGTCTACGACCGCCACCCAGATTTGAAGGAATAGGTTAGTAAAACAAATACTTATGCTAGGGTTAATACTCCGTCCTGCAAATCCTCGCTGGAAGCGCCTCCGACGACCTCGTGACGTGTTGGTGGATGGCACGTCCAGGTAGTACGTGTAGGTTATCTATACACCCCCGTGTCTCAGCCTATTTCCTCTATGTTTTATTTTTTTTATTTTATTTTTGTTTTTTTTTTGTCTTCCTCACTCGCGCACGAATTCCCTTAGGGTTTCCAAAATAACCCTCACGATTTAACCGAACCGATCACGTTTTTTGTTTTCCTATTTTTTTTTGTTGCGTGCACTGTTCTCCTGGTGCGAACGATCGTCTGTTCCTACTCAACTTTATTTTTGGTTTTTTTTTTTGATTGATTAGAAACCGTAGAAAAAAAAGGACACTTACAACGACAATGTGCACACACACAAGTTTTGGTTTAGTTTTCTAGACGATTTAGAGGAAAACTTTTAGTAAAATTGATTTAGCAGAGTAATTCGGTAATTTGTTAGAAAAAAAAATTGTTTTTATGCCCGAAAATAATCCGCAAAACGTGCCGAGGAATGGAACGACGACAGAGCCGCGAACGAACGTATAAACAACCAACTTGTTTCTCGTTTTTCTCCCACTTGCTAGAGCTCGCCCTATCTTCTCTCGTTCGGTGGTCAGTTATTCAGTTATTTCATCACCTCATCCGTGAATCATGATCAAAAGAACTCACCCCAGGCTAACTAAACTATTTACGGCTAACTATCCTTTCCGGCTTAGTATCGTGCCCTAAAATTAATAACTATAAAAGGAGAACAAGTGATTCGTTAGTTAGTCCTTGGGCTCGAACTAAGAACCTCTCGCTTACTAGCCATTGTCCTTACCAATTGCACTACTCTGCGCTATTGGGGCTGCAGGATTAAATGAGGGTGACGTCACTTCGGTCATGCGAAAAAAACAACCTTGCCAATGCCATTGTATTAAAAACCAATAACAATGTGTCTAAACGCATTCATGATTGGATCAAGAGATCCCTTGGGACCTCTTGGATTTCCCATGCAACCGAACACTAACCTAAACTTCCCAAATACTGCATACAAAACGCCTTTCATACACAAAGTCGTCTCAAACAATCATCCACTCCTAGTCAACATTTTAATGGACAGCCTCAAAATAATAACTTCAGACCGTCACATTACACTATTAAAGAAGTACATAGTATAAACGAGCAGACGTTAGAACCAGTAACTGACAACATGATACACTTTACACAAGGAAATATCCATCCTCTATCAGAAGAAACAACTACGGACGGAAATAGTTACTATCCAAATCTGGATGAATTAGTTTTTTTTCAAGATCCACCTGAAACCGAGTCCACAGGAACAGAACAAGATTTAAATTTTCAGAACCCAGCCTCGGGCAATGCATTAAATACATAGATATTAACAAACACGGACACTCTTTACCCTATATTCATATCTCATCACCTTTCGGAAGACCCTTGAAATTCCTAATAGATACAGGGGCCTCATCCTCTTTTATAAATCCTAAACCCATTCTTCCTCAAGATCAAGAAATTGTCGCACCTATAATCATAAAAACTATTCTTAACCAACATAAAATTGATAAAGAAGTATGTTTACCCAATTTTTTCGAATTTAATTGTCCCGGAGAAATTCCATGGATACTTTGATGGATTATTAGATCTAGACACATTGAGTTCTCTCAAAGCTAAAGTCGATCTAGAAACTAAAACACCTATTACCCCGTTTACTAAAATTCTCTTGCTTTTCAAACCTAATTTCATGTCTAAGAAATATAGTATTCCCCCTATTCTAACGCATTATTATAGCTACCTGTAGATATTCGCAATTGTGACATTTTTATCAGAAGTATTGAAATCGAACCCGGAGTTTTTGTTTCAGACGGAATCTACAATGCCAATAACTGGTACAGCCTAGTTGAAGTAAGCAATAAGTCAAGTAGTAACCAAACAATCTTCATAGAACACCCCTTAAAAGTAAATACACTCTTAAATTTTGAAATTTGTGAATTAAATAACTTTGACATGATATACGGAAACGACTTAGAAGACCCAGTTGCTACTAACATTACCGATTTATTACGGCTAGAACATCTTAATTCTGAGGAACGAAAATTAGTTATTAATTTATTTAGGAACTATGAAGATATATTTGACAAGAAAGGCCAAACTCTTACCTTCACCAATGCCACTAAACATCAAATTAAAACTTCGGACGACATACCTATATACACAAAATCATACAGATACCATTATGTTCACAAAAATGAGGTCCAACAGCAAATAAAAGACATGCTGGCCCAGGGAATCATTCGACCTAGTTAATCCCCCTGGAGTTCACCTATATGGATAGTGACCAAGAAGATGGATAACTCTGGCAAAAATGGCAATTAGTCATCGACTATCGCAAATTAAATGAAAAAACTATAAATGATAAATATCCTCTTTCAAATATAAACGAGATACTGGATAAATTGGGCAAATGCCTCTACTTTTCAACTCTAGATTTGGGGTACAATAATTATATTGTTAGAAGAAGAATTCGGCCCAGATCCAAACGTGAAGGCTTATAAAGTCCAGTTGACACAGATATAAACTCCAGTTACAACAGATCACGCACAACGCCTTTTTTTCTACTGCTTTCAAATGACACCTCTTGTTGAATAGCCCTATATGTAACCCAGCGTGACCATATAGTCACACCTATAGTTACAGTTAGTAAAATCGACTAATATGTTTAAAATGACATAAACTAAAATCAACATATAAAACTACAGTTTGTTAACTAATAAAATATGAACATTTACAAATTTATAAAAAATATTTAACTGCAATAAATGTATATGTACTTTTATAAGTCATCAATTTTCACACTTTTCTCAATTTCTTGGGATCTGGAGAAGAAAAATGACGTAAACCCATTTCCCCCATTTTTCAAAATCAAAATTTTGCTTCTCGTTTTCATTTGGGAATCAAAATTTCTCTCCTCAATTTTATGGAAAAATGTATAACCGTCAAATACTATTATGTGTCAAACTATATTTCTGTTTTCGTGCAATCGGGCAGACGTTTTTAGTGTTCCATTTAAAAAAAAATCAGGGTATACAACAGAAAACCTTCCGACAGCCTAAATGAAAACGCTATTAGTAACACCCAACAGGAATGGGGTGTCATTAATGAAATTCTAAACAGAACTAATGTTAGTGATAACATCATTTTAATTATAATAATTCTACTGTCTATGAACCCGCAGAAGTAGCCAATCTTTTCAATAATTTCTTTTCAAATATGAATTCTCTACATGATTTCAGAAAAGATATTAGCTGCACTGCTTTAAATTTAAAACAAATTAATTTTCAATTAGAAAGCTTTTATTTTCTACAATTTACAGCATTTCAAATACGAGCACATAAAATTCATTTGTCTCTTAAAACATACTACTGTGTTAAATACTTAGAGAGTGTTCAAGTCAAGACTTTTAACGTTTTTAGATAGTGCAAATTACGTTAGTCTTACTCAGTATGGTTTTAGAGGTGGCAAGTCCATAAGTAGATGTTTTGGTAAAATAAAGTACTGAAATTTATAATAGTTTAAATGAACCCTTCACCCCAGGTGTTTTAAATAATCTTCATGAAGCGGGTTACATAGTTTTTATTCATGGTTGTTTTACTTCGTACCTAAAATATTTAAAACAAATTGAATAGATCAAACATATTTTAAGTTCCAAGCATATTGGTTCTGTCTTATCCCATTACATTACCATTCCCAGAGTTAGCGGCGTTTTTGTTTAGTTGAAAGCAAAGATAATCCTGTAACATTGAACAACAGTGTGAATTGTAGTAATAAATGCTTTACGATTGATCGAGTTGATGACTTTAAATATTTAACTATAATACTAGATCATAAGCTCTGATAGAGACAATACATTCTACATACATATATGAATTAATATTTAAATCGGGTTGTAAGGAAATATTATCATCTCAGCTTACTGTAAAATTAGTCTATGAAAGATTATTGAAATTAAAGCTACAATGCGAAATATTTTCTTGGGGTGGTACGTATTACAATAATATCGACTCACAAAACAAAAACAAGGTCTAGAGAATTACAATTAACGTAGGTAGGTAGGTGAGGGTAGCTGATGGATGGACTAATTCACTTAGGCCTATTGGCGCAGTCTCAGTCTCAGTCTTAAATGCGTTTTATTTACTTAATCATTAGTAGAGTGTATTTGCCGGTTCTGGGCCACAGGGAGCGGGGAGCCATGACGTCACGGGTCAATGTCCTTGAGGTGGGTAAGTGTGTCAGTGTGGTTTTTGTGGTTTTCCGGTGTGTTTTTTTGTGGTTTTGCGATGTATTTTTTTGTGGTTTTGTAAGTGTGTGGTTGGTGATAAGAGTAAAATATGATAAGGCATGCGTGATCGTGTTGTGAGAAATGTGATAGTGCATGTAGGTTGTTGGTGCGGGG
Organism: Volucella bombylans; assembly: GCA_949129095.1. Lineage (NCBI taxonomy): Eukaryota > Metazoa > Arthropoda > Insecta > Diptera > Syrphidae > Volucella > Volucella bombylans. The sequence goes on along the minus strand of OX422140.1, from coordinate 275,015,258 downwards.
ATTCCTGGAACCAGATTGCAGGTGTGCGGGGATTCCTGGAACCAGATTGCACGTTACCAGATTGCGCGTTACCAGATTGCAGGTTACCAGATTGCAGGTTACCAGATTGCAGGTTACCAGATTGCGCGTTCCCAGATTGCGCATTGCGCGTTACCAGGTTACCAGATTGCAGGTTACCAGATTGCAGGTTGCCAGATTGCAGGTTGCCAGATTGCAGATTGCCAGATTGCAGGTTACCAGGTTACCAGGTTATCAGGTTGCAGGTTGTCGGATATGGGATCGTTGGTGCCAGATTGGAGGGTACCTGGTGTAGTCAAAGTAATGTTTTTTTGCGGTTTTGGAAGTGTGCTGTGCCATGGGGAGTGCGTGATAAGGCATGCGATTGTTGTTGTTGTTGGTTGAAGTAAAATTTTCGGGTATTTCTGTGCGGTCGCATAAGAATAAAAACAAAAAGACTTGTATTTGGGGGATCATTGTCGTAGGTCGGGACTGGTTCTCGTATTGTGGTTTTTGTACTGTTTTATTGGAATGTGTATTTCGTGTCATTGTTCTGTAGTACATTGGTGGTGATAAGATTTTTGTTTTTCGTAGGTTGGTTGGTTTTCTTTCAAGGTCATAGATTATACAGAAGCTTTAGGCAATAGTCATATGATATCATATTTTGCGGTCACCCTGTTCTAAATTAACAAATCAAAAAACCTATAAAATGTGAAACCACATTCTGTTTTACTACACACCACTTAAATCGATCTTACGAAAACGACCAAATGGACTATCAGAAGGAATTAAACCAACTTGAAACTGGTGTCTTTAAGGATACAGTAAAAGTTTCCTTATTGAAAAAAGATTTGCCTTATAAAATAAGGCAAATTAAAATGTGTAAAACTAAATACGGTAAGCGCATGCTGTGCGAGTTGGTGGATTTTCAAGTAAGTGTACACAGTCTGTACATATGAAAACAAAAAAAAATATATATATATATATCTTCATATAACAGATTTTTCTTCCATCACGGTATAGCAGCATGAGTGAAGAAACGTCAAATATAATTAACAAGGAAGCGCATACCCTGACATATCTTGGCCCATTGGGAAGATCTTCACAAGTACGAATTGAAAAGTTGTAAATGAAAGGAATAAATAATGTTAAGAATCAAAATAAATAGTGAGAAAACAAATAAACCTTTTCTTTTTCTTTTTTTATTTATTGCTTAAATTGGTTACAAAATCTTGAATAATGTGTAGTGTAGCTTATTCTAAATCGTTCAAAGCTTTCCTTAGAAGTAATGCATTTTCAAGTGCACAGCATCCATGATGAGCTGGACATTTTTTAATCTCAATGTTTTGCTCTCGCAGCGAACACAAGCTTGCGCATCCAAGTTCTTCGAGATCAAGGATAATATTGTTGATTTTGATATTTCCAAGAATCTCTTCAATCCACTTTTTCTTTTCAGCTCCCTTCACATAAAGTATTACATTTGTCTGAGCAAGATTATCCTTCAAAAACTGTTTTACACTGTTGAAAGTTACAGAGCCAAAACACCAATCGAGATTGTGATGATTCCTCTTCAACCAAAGTACTTGCTTTCGGTATTTTGTCGGCAGCCTTTCAAATTCAAATGGTGGTTTAATGATGAAATTTTGAAATTCGCATTTATTAAAACTAATTGCCAGTTCTTTAACAATAAATTTATTATTAGATACTTTGAATCCTTGTACGTCTAAAGTTATAAAGTTTTTTTGTTTATGCATTCCGTCAAATGTGCAAACCGGGTTGAAGTGTGTATCGACATGAGAAAACAGAATGTGCAAATGTTATTTTAAATAAGCCTTTTAATATCACCAGTTAGGGGAATGTACTCAAATATTCGATCATGTATCAAAACACAATATGCTGATGTATTCTCTGGAATGTTCTTCTGTGTTCGAATTTCAATTCTTATATCAATGGGACCTGATTTTATTTCCTCATTTTGGTGTGTCACATCCACCACAATGATTGGAGCCACATTTTTAAAGTCATTACGTGATAATAGTGGCTGAGGCTCACGCATATAGTAGCTCTGTTGAAATTTTGCATACATTTCATATAAAATAGCATAACGATTGCGGGTGAAATTGAGTTTAAGATCATCATAGGGATACGTGTCAGAATTTAAATGGACTTTGATATCAATTAAATCGCAATGTTGAAAACCTGTTGCAGTTTCAAACACAATCATTACAAATCGCGGTCTTTCGCTATGTGGTGAGAGTTTCACATTCCACAAAAGCTGTGTTCCTTGTGTTAGCACCGGATTATAATGACAATCCCAGCTTCGGAATGCCATTGTTAAACGCTGACCACTGCTTATTGTTTTGAGAATATCTAACTTTGCATAATCAGCCAGTAGTATATGTGGAATCTTCCATGTAACATTTGTCACACTTAGCTTAACTTTTTCCTTTGTTTCACTAGAATAAACAGCATCCTGATCTGTTTTTGAACGTAGTAATATAAGCTCATGCTTAGAATTCAATATAATTTTATTAAAGTCTTCAGCAAAACCCAAAAGCATTTTAAGTGGTACACAAAAATTAAAATGTCCATTTTCTAATTCAGCGTTTTCCTTAACAAACCATCCAGCATTTTCCAACATTTTGCTTTCATTTTCGTTAAGAGAAACATAACTTTTTATTGTTGATGTTATGCCTAGATGTCGGGTACGGTCTATTTCAATTCCATTTATTTCATAACGTATTTCATCAAACAAATATGCTACACAATTATTTTTCAACTTGATATTACGTGATATTGTTGCATTGTCAAGAGTTACATACCCTTCGATGTATAGATAACTCTCACTTGGTAATACATAGAGATCTTGATTCTGAATACATATTCTTATTTCATCATTATTTTTAAATGCTTGCAAGTATGGTGAGTAGCTGTGGTACTCCTTTTTTATAATGCTTTCATCGTAGATGGGCTTTTGTAATATATTTATAACCTCATTCATCATTGTTTTTCAATTGAAGTCCTAAAGATTTTAAGTATTCCTTATTAGCCTCGATCAATAATTCGCAACGTTTTCTTTTTTCTGCTCTTTTGTCTATTACCCCTGTTTCTTGTTTGGGGATTGGTGAAGGAGTGATTAGTGTACTAGATATTATGTTGTTTTTATCAAAAATAATGGCTGTTCGTTTTTTATCATAAATAATCATTATTCATCTGGTTTTAAATGAAGCCGGAGAGTTATTGTTTCTTCACGAAAATTTACCAGATTGCCGTCTTGGTCAACAATTTTAACAGTAATAGATGTTATTTGTCTGGTGGTCACAGGTAAATAGATAACATTTTTGGGGATTTCATCTAATTTATACCCAGGACTACCGGTTAATGAAAACTCATGAAGTGTATGGGCCGGTGCACTATTAATATAAGATCCGCTAACGATATTACATTCTATACGTATTACGTTGATTTTCATTATATTTATAGGTAAATCAGATTCATGCATCTCAAGTGACTTTAATTTTCGTCTACTGAATCCCAATAATGAACCAATACTTCGATCATGATCAAAATTAATATCATCACTACAGTACATTTCAGTTTTTAATGTATTATAATTCGCATCAATAAAAAGTTCACCAGTAGCGTTAATTTCCTCATATTTTTCGCGTATGTATTCAGAGATATCCACAAATTCATAGGAACCTACTGGAAGTTCTATGACATTGTTATTCACATGGAACAGATTATTGCCCAAATCAACGTTGGGTATTGAATTGTATGCGTGGAAATCAACAAGACCGCAAACATAACTCCTTTCCAAATTAATTGGTGGAAAGTAATTAGCAGTTAGTATTGATGATGTACCGTTTAAAGTCAATGTTATTGACATCTTAAAGGATAGTATTAAAGTGAAAAGAAAATATCTAAGCCATGTATATTTAAATTTATTAAACATTAAATTACAAACTTAAGCTATGCAATGGTGTGTGTGTGTGTGTGTGTGTGTGTGTTTTTGTGTGGGTCGGTGCAGGTGTGTGGTAGAGTGTGATTCATAATATATCATTTTTTTCGATCCAAGAGTTGTGTTCATTTGAAAATCCTAACCATTTTACCAAGACTCTACTCCCTCTGGTTTTGAGAATTTTCTCCACAAGGTAACTGTTTGGAAAACTTGTTTTCATTAGCTCACATTCATAGAATCCTCCTTTGATTATTTTGCCTTCATAGTCCTCTAAAATATATGTAATCGGAGAAGTGATTTGAACTTTTTTAATTTTAAATATTTCTGTTGTCCAGTTTGGGGTGTAACCTTTACTAAAAGTATGTTTATATTTACTGATTCGCACTCTTTCACCAACACTAAACTTTGGTTTAGTAAATACTTTCAATTTATTATAGACAGTGCTTAAAATATGATCTTCATTGGAAGAATTTACACTGGCCGGAGAAATTTTAATAGTTCTGTGTTTTGAATCATTATATTTTTTAACCAAGTCCTTGTAAATATTAATCCATTTATATGATCCATCGTAACTAAACTGTTTCCACATGAGATTTTTCAAAGTTCTGTTGAAACGTTCAACTATTGATGCTTTTAAGACGCTGTATGATGAGTAATGATTAATATGATAGGTTTTCATTAGGTTTTGAAAGTTTTTATTGAAAAATTCTTTTCCAGCATCAGTTTGTAAATTGATTGGTGATCGACCTAAATCAAATATGCTTTTCATAGCTTTGGTAACGTCAACAGCATTTTTGGTTTTCAGAGGAATAACCCAAGCAAATTTCGAAAAAGTGTCTATGACTGTTAGAAGGAATCGATATCCTTTGTTGTAAGATGAAAATGTTCCCATTTCAACCAAATCTGCTTGCCAAAGATCATCTATTCCTTTCGTTATTACTCGTCGTCGTTTAAAATTTCTACGAGCCTGCCTATGAAGTTCATTAACTATAGCTATTTTTTCATTGCTCATTTTTTGCTTAAAAGTATTGTTGGTTTCGTTTTGTCTACTTGATTAAACAGATAATTTTCAATTCTCACAATATCTTTCTGAATATGCGTGATATTTTCTTTCAGACTTTCCAGTTTTGTATTAAAAATGTGCATTTCCTTATCAACAGCTTCTTGGTTTAATTTTAAACGGTTACTAAGGGTATTCTTGACAATAGCATTTTCTTTTTCAATTTTCAGTGCTAAATGGCTTATATCCTCTCTAACGAATCTTCGTGAAACTGCATCACTGTCTTCCGTCGGTAAACCTAGGTTCTTTAAACGTTTGTTATGGAGGTTTATGTTCTTATCACGATCTAAATTAAATCCCAACACTTTTTTTAATTTATTTTCATTTTGAAAATTACTATGGGGAGAGTGACCAAACTTGTCAACACTCATTTTGTAAATGGATCAAATGATAGTTGATTTATACTATTATATTACTTTCCCTTAGTTCTTCAATGATGGAGACAATTTCATTATTATGATTTGTATGACCCGCTGATTGAGAAGAAATAAGCAGTTTTAATCTGTCAACTAACTCGTTTGGATCATCCCAATATATATAGTTAGGCTTTTGTTTATTAACTTGCATTAATCGACCGCCTTTATGAATTTTAGGTGTACTGCTATCAAGAAATAATTTTTTTATTATTTGCTTATATTTGAATGCTTTAGTTCCTTTAATTTGTTCATTTTCATCATGTCTACGTTTATGTGCGCTTGTTTTAATAAGCATTTCCTTGTAAATTTTCAAGTCATTGGTTGTATGATTTTTAGGTGTCTTGTAAAATATTAATTCATAGAGTCCAGGTGTAAGAGTCCAGCTTTTATCACCAATCACAATCTCATTTGATTCAAGTTTAATTGTACTATTACCAAACTTCCATTTAGAGTTGGGGGTTTTATATGGTCCGTATAACAAATCTAATTGATTGGTTTCAGATAGATCTGTTAATTCCCTGAACGTATTGTCATCATTTCCGTCATCCTGTGAGAAGAAATTATCAGCCTTGCTTGATCCATCATCATCATTAGCTGATATTTCTGCAGGGGAGGATTTCCTTTTTATAGGAGTACTTGTTTTAATTTCAAAATTAGTTTCAGTTGTTTTGTCATCATCATCAGTATTTCCTGTTGCCTTTTCAACTAATTTCTTAAGAGGTACAGTTAATGGTTTAAAAGTGTCTTCCAGAAGGCGTTCTGCATCTGTTTCCTGCATCTTGATACTTTTAAACTTTTTCCTTAATATATTTCTAGTCCTTACAACATCTGTCAATAGTTTCTCATTCATTTTTTCATCTACTTATCAGATCAGCTTTTATCAGATCAGCTTCTATCAGCCCAGTTCTTATCAGATCAGCTTCTATCAGATCAGTTCTTATCAGATCAGCTTTTATCAGTTCGGGTTTTATCAGATCTACTTCTTTATCAAAGCAGATTTGTTGTTGTTACAGCTTGAAAATCGATGCTATACTAACGGATCAGGTTTTATCGGATCAGATTTTATCGGATCAGCTCTTATCAGATCAGCTTTTATCAGATCAGCTTTTATCAGATCAGCTTTTATCGGATCGGTTCTTATCGGATCGGTTCTTACCGGATCAGCTTTTATCGCATCAGCTCTTATCAGATCAGCTTTTATCAGATCAGCTTTTATCGGATCAGCTCTTATCAGATCAGCTTTTATCAGATCAGCTTTTATCAGATCAGCTTTTATCAGATCAGCTTTTATCAGATCAGCTTTTATCAGATCAGCTTTTATCGGATAGGTTCTTATCGGATCGGTTCTTATCGGATCAGCTTTTATCAGATCAGTTTCTTATCAGATCAGTTCTTATCGGATCAGCTTTTATCAGATCAGCTTTTATCAGATCAGTTCTTATCGGATCGGTTCTTATCGGATCGGTTCTTATCGGATCGGTTCTTATCAGATCGGCTTTTATCAGTTCGGGTTTTATCAGATCTACTTCTTTATCAAAGCAGATTTGTTGTTGTTACAGCTTGAAAATCGATGCTATACTAAGTAAAAAAGCTGGTAAAACTGATTGTTTATAACTGAATGAAAACATCAAACCCCCTTCTGTATCGACCTTTATCAATAGGAAAGTCTTTGCAAATAACAACAAATCCATAACTAACCTTCCAGCATGTGTCACAAAGATTGCTAAATTTTTCAAAAGTCATATCCATACCCACATGATCCTTATAAATATGCTTTATATTCATTTCGTCTTGTTTAAACATAACAATCATATTTGCATTATCCCGTATCAAGTGTTTAGGAATGCGTGTATATGTTTGACATAAATAAAAACAATCGATATTTTTATGACGACCCATACAAAAGTAAGACCTTATATTGTCCTGCTTCTCACACGCGACATCATCAAATATAATAATGGAGTCAGTTTTTGCTTCATCAGGTGATAAGACCTGTTCGCTTGCGGAAAACGTGTAAAGCCCCATACCTTTTATAGGTTTTATTAACTGCTGCAAGTACTCATATTTAGATTGATACAATGATTTGGAATATAAATAAATGTTTTTAAATTTAATTCCATTCGGGCTCTCTATCAAACTAATCATAACATTTGTTTTTCCACAATTTGACGGACCAACAATTAAGGCTCTTATTGAATTTGGTAAAAGTGAACTATGCCTTAGTTTCGACAAATTATTTTTCGAAAAATCTAAGTTTCGAACACATATATCTTTATGTTGCTTAATGAAACGCATCTTAACTATTAAATTATTACCTTTAAAAACATTTACTTTTATAAACCTATTTCAGTTTAAGGCCGTACGTTCAACAACACCCAATAAAATGGTGGTATCTTACAAAAATAAGTACAGTCACAATCGAAACATAGTCGGAAGAGGTCTCATAAATAATTTAATAAATTCCCTACCTTTTGAACTTCATCTACCAGGGTACCAATTTTGTGGACCTGGCACTAAACTTGAGAAACGTTTAGAGAGAGGCGATAAAGGAATCAATCCATTGGATTCTGCTTGTCGAGAACATGATATTGCCTATTCTCAATCAAACGATATAAGCAAAAGACATAAAGCCGATCAAATATTAGCTGAAAAAGCCTGGTCTCGAGTTAAATCTAAAGATAGTGACTTTTCTGAGTTCAAAAACGCATGGTTAGTAACAAACGCTATGAAGACCAAAGTAAAATTCGGATTGGGGAACAAAACAGATGACTCTGGTAAGAGAACTATGAAGGTGTCAAACAAAAGTAGCCTCTTCAGTCAGGCTGTAAGGAATGCGAAAAAATCACTCTATGAAAAGAATCCTGAAAATATTGAAAATGCAATACGAATTGCGCGAAAAGCAGTAAATAATATATTTAGACGAAAAAAATCAGCTGTAAAGATTCCACGTATCATACCGATACCCAAGACAGGTGGTATTCTTCCCCTTATTCCAATAATTACGGCCCTTGGAGCTCTTGGAACCATGGCAGCTGGTGGAAGCTCTATCGTTAAAACAATTAATCAAGCAAAAGCTGCTCAAAAACAATTAGAGGAAGCCAAACGTCATAATCAAACAATGGAATCCATTGCAATGGGAAAAGGTCTATTCCTTAAACAACATAAAAAAGGATACGGTCTTTTTTACAGCCCGCAGCCAAAAAACTACCAAGGCGGGCACTCACGGATGTTGACTTGAAGAAATATACCCAAAATTTACCACATTTTAGAGGGGTCTTTATGCTAGATAATCTTCCAAAAAACCCTCTACAACGAGAATGTGGTATCGTTAATCTGGATGATTCCTCGGGGCCTGGAACACACTGGGTAGCATATAGGAAGAACAAAAACCATAAGGAATATTTCGATAGTTTTGGAAATCTACAACCACCTAAAGAAATCATCAAATATTTGGGGGAAAACATACGATATAATTACACTCGTCAACAAATATATGATACATATAACTGTGGTCACTTGTGTCTTAAATTTCTTTATGGTTCCATAAAATAATCAAAAATAAAACAAACATTTACAAAAACAACATATTTTTTATTTAAATTTCTTATATTTTACATCTGATGTGGAATCTGAATTTGGTTTAATTTCACTGTATTTGAATGGATTTTTAAAAACGCTATACTCCAGTTTTTTTGTCAATGATTCTTTCATCTCAGGTTTTGGTTTCTGATCTTCCATAGTGATGCTGTTCAAGTTCGAATGCTGCGATGAGACTGTTTCGATCTTCAAATAATCAAAATTCAATTTCTTTTATGTCTATCATTTCATCCCATTCTTAGTATGTGCAAAGTGTGTTGGTACATGTTCTGACATGCTCTCTGATGACTAATATTTATGTGCAAAGTGTGTTGGTACATGTTCTGACATGCTCTCTGATGACTAATATTTATGTAATTAGTTGTTGCATGTTCTGACATGCTCTCTGATGACTAATATTTATGTAATTATCATTTCATAACTCTGCTTGTATGCTTTGACATTAATCATTTCAACGTCCGTTCGATAATCTAAGTCTTTCGTAGTAAACATTTCAATTTCACCATTACTCATAATTCTTTCGGTTTCATATTCACGGTATTCGAAACAGCTTATGTTCAATGTACGATTTTTATAATTACTATCATATGTACATCGGATAGTTACTTCTAGATTTTCATATTCCAATTTAAAGTGTCTGTAAAATTTTTGTTCGCTTTCAATTATTCCAGCAATATCCTTTTCCTTTTTGATTAAATCTTGCCTGAATGCTTCTATTGCCTCCTCAACGGTAAAATATTTTTTCTCATCATTTTGCGGTATTGGTAATGGTGTTGTTTGCGGCAGCTGCGATGGTGTTGTTTGCGGCAACTGCGATTCAACAAGTTTCATTAATTGAAAAGATAAATCAATTATTAAAGTTTCATTATTGGGTAAAAGCAAGGTAAACTCCAGGCTGCCTTTATTATCACGAACAGCGGACAGATTTATTGGTATTGGGCTAGCTTGCAATAAACCTAATGAAAGGCAGGTTAACAACAAAAGAAACTTGTACATTTTTTTGATATTTGTTCTCCTTAGGAGATATACACAGTAGGAATAACAAAATGATACTAGAATAACTTTCTTGAAATCAGTGCTTTTATTTTAATCTGTTATATAATGACATTAGTTTCTTTGTTCGCATTATTACACCATGTAACATAAAACACCCACAAGTGTCCGGACCAGCTTCGCATGTATCTGATGACCAGCAACATGTTGAATAGTGATGACCATTTTTCGATTTAATAAGACAAGCATATTTATATTGGCACAATATTGAGTTGCACTTCAAAATCTCACCATAATGATTATCTAGCAAATTTTCTTTGTTATCTATTAAAAATTCGTGAATCTGCTTTGCAAATACTAACAAATTTATGTTCTCCATTTTACAACGAATAATAACTAGCATGCACTAGTTTTATTATCAATTCTTAGATTTTAGTTCAAGTTCATCTATTAATTTTATATCCTCTTCATCAATATTTCTTAAATCATCAAACTCGTCAAATATGCAAGACGCTTGGAAACGATTTAAACTCTTCATACGCCTGACACCATCGTTTGTTGAACCCACTAACGTTATTGCACCACCCACTACTTCAATTCTAAGATGTTCACCAGCATTAAATGAATATTGTATTGATGGTACAAATTGCGGTACGGCTTCGCCTCTACGCATGTTTAGCAATAAGCTTTTATATCCATCATCAACCGTTAAATAAACTGATAAATTTTCATCAATCACATCTACCCTTACAATCCTAAAATATTTCCACGATGAATGGCATATGCAATATTTGTCACCAGATTTAATTTTCTGAATCCAAAACATTTAATTGTCATATTTTCTTTTTAACACAAAATGCCTTTTTTTATGAATACACATGCACGTAGGATACTTTTTTTGTTTTTCTACAACACACGATGAGCAGCAACCACAACTCTTGAAACAAATTTTGATTATCCTCAACCAAAGCATTTGTTATTACTAATATCTTTCTCATTAAATACAATCACTTTTATAGGTCAGTTTTCTGTAAATAGGCAAACGGATGTATATAAAACATTCAAAACAATTACCACAAGTTCACGAAACTTATTTCCATAAATAAGAATCATGTATCTTATCATTTTCCCATGGCACTCACACCTCAAATACCGGAAATCTTACTTCAACCAACAACAACAACAATCGCATGCCTTATCACGCACTCCTCATGGCACAGCACACTTCCAAAACCGCAAAAAAACATTACTTTGACTACACCAGGTACCCTCCAATCTGGCACCAACGATCCCATATCCGACAACCTGCAACCTGATAACCTGGTAACCTGGTAACCTGCAATCTGGCAACCTGCAATCTGGCAACCTGCAATCTGGCAACCTGCAATCTGGTAACCTGCAATCTGGTAACCTGGTAACCTGGTAACGCGCAATGCGCAATCTGGGAACGCGCAATCTGGTAACCTGCAATCTGGTAACCTGCAATCTGGTAACCTGCAATCTGGTAACGCGCAATCTGGTAACGTGCAATCTGGTTCCAGGAATCCCCGCACACCTGCAATCTGGTTCCAGGAATCCCCGCACCAACAACCTACATGCACTATCACATTTCTCACAACACGATCACGCATGCCTTATCATATTTTACTCTTATCACCAACCACACACTTACAAAACCACAAAAAAATACATCGCAAAACCACAAAAAAACACACCGGAAAACCACAAAAACCACACTGACACACTTACCCACCTCAAGGACATTGACCCGTGACGTCATGGCTCCCCGCTCCCTGTGGCCCAGAACCGGCAAATACACTCTACTATCATTAACTCTTACATACTAACAAAAAATGCTGAAATGCTAGCTTAAAATTACTTAACAATCTTATACTAACTTACTGGCCCCACACACGCGCTCTAAGCTACTCTAAATTCTTATAACTATGTCTTTCGACTTTATTTACATTTTACTTAGAGCTGTTTATTTTGAATACTTAAGGCTAAGAAAAAATATTTGTTAAGAAAAACCTAGCATATGGACATAATTTTTTATTTTTTATAAAAACTTAGTATCTAACTTAAAATAAACCTTAGCCTACCTAACCTAAATGCACAATCCACACATAAACACACATAGACATTATACACAATCATATACATATACCAGTATACAACTTTGTATACACTGATATATGTATATGTTTCTTAAATGCAAACCTAAACCTATGTAAGTTGGCCACCGCTATTCACCGGGCAACTAAATTGGTCAGCTCTGCCTCATTAGTGAGACTGGTCCATAATAGACGGAAACGAAGACGAAACATCTTCCCCATCATTCAACCACCAGAAATGCTGGTGCTGCCGAACGACATCCCTCTTATCGCGATTCCCAACCGCCCTACTGAACCTGAGGCGATCCACACTGCCATGTGCGACGTCTTTGTTGTAGTTGAGTCGTCTGTCCCCAGCTGTCCGAGCGACATGGAAGATTAACGGGACCGCTGAACTATCCTGGATCAACCCTGTCTGATCTAGGTAGAGGAATGCTTCCGGTGGAACGAAGCCGTCAGAGCGCACATTCTCGTGGTAAAGGTAATTGGGGTAGTAAGCCCCAGATATCAGGTTATTCGTCGAGGTCATTACTCTTGCAATGTGCCTTTGAGTCAGCTCCGACTCTGGTGTTCTGTACAAGTGAAGACAAGCCCTCTCAAGCACCCGAATCTTTTCCATTAAGCTTGCTGGTACATTGAACCACACGGGACACACAAATACCAGCATGGGCCTGATAAGGGCCATTTAGCAGATTATCTTTACCCTCGCATCGAGTTGGCTGCTATAAAACAGTCTCTTTGTAAGGTCAAAAGCAACATTTAGCTCTGGCCAGAGCAGCATCTACATTTTTGTTAAAATACAGAAACTGATCTAGCCAGATCCCAAGGTATCTGACTACATTTCGACAGGCAAGAGGCTGTCCGCGTTGTCCAATGATCGAGAACTTTCGCCAATTTTTTCTGATATCCCTAGAGGCTCCAGACAACGGCGTCCTAAAGAGAATGGTTTCCGACTTCTGAAAGTTGATTCTCAACTTCCAGTCATCGCAAAATCGTCTTATCGTATCGAAGTCACGCTGTAACAGAGTATTAATAACCTCGATTTTTGGACCTGTTCTGTACGCTACAAAATCGTTTGCGTACGCAATAGTATGGGGAAGTGAACCTATCAAGTCGCTTGTATAAATGTTAAATAGGATCGGCGAATTGACCGCGCCCTGCTGAAGACATTTTTAATTTGAAATAGTCCAACAGAAGTCACATCACCATTTTTCACGATGAACTGTCTGTTGGTTAGCATATTATAAAGAATGTACAAGAGAGGTTTACTGATCCCAGCCTAGTCAGCTTATAAAAAAGACCCTCTAACCATACAGTGTCGAAAGCCTACTCCAAATCAAAAAGGCAGGCACCAGTGCACTGTTTCTTGCCTTTGTTCCATTGGATATCGGACACCAGTTTAGACGCGGCATGTGAGATATCATGTCCCGCCTTAAAACCGAATTGATTATCCGGAACTATATGTTTGTCCTCAACCCACCTAGTGAGAGCTGTATTGATTACTTTTTCAAAAACCTTACTGATATTCGGAAGGAGACTTAACGACCGGAGATTCGCCGGATTGGATATATCCTTGTCCTTTTTGGGGATATTTTTGGGAATTGGCGATTCGAGAGCTTGGGTTTCACCCAGTTCAGTGACGAGAATATGGCAAATAATGTCATCACCAACGATAGGGTGCTACCCCCGTTCATTTCGAAGGACGAGCTCCAAACGATCTTCGAATCACTTAGAAGTAAGAAATCAGTGGGAACCGATGAAATACCGAACATTGTGCTTCGACATCTCCCTCTAGAAGCGGTGGACATTTATACTACCCTGTTTAATAATGCAATGAATAATGCACATTATCCAGCGCATTGGAAAACTGCGGTGGTACATCCGATCCCCAAAAGGGATAAAGACACTTCCAATCCGGTGAATCTCCGCTCGATAAGTCTTCTTCCAAACATCAGTAAGGTGTTCGAGAAGGTGATCAATAGACTCCTGACTAAGTGGGTTGAGGACAAACATATAGTTCCGGATAATCAATTCGGTTTTAAGGCGGGGCATGATGTTATTCATGCTGCGTCTAAACTGGTTTCTGATATCCAATGGAACAAAGGCAAGAATCAGTGCACTGGTGCCTGCCTGATTGACTTGGAAAAAGCCTTCGATACCGTATGATTAGAGGGACTCTTTTTCGAGCTGGACAGGTTGGGCATTAGTAAACCATTGCTGTATATTCTTTTTGATATGCTCTCCAGTAGACAGTTCATCGTGAAGAATGGCGATGTGACTTCTGCTGGAACATTTAACATTAAAAACGGTCTGCAACAAGGTGCGGTAAATTCGCCGATCCTATTCAACATTTACACGAGTGATCTGATGGGTTCACTTCACCATGCCATAGCGTACGCAGACGACTTAATCGCGTACAGATCAGGTCCAAAGATTGAGGTTATTAATATACTCTTGCAACGTGACTTCGATAAAATTAAGCGATATTGCGATGACTGGAAGTTGAAAATCAACTTTCAGAAGTCGGAAACCATTTTGTTTAGGACGCCTTTGTCGGGGGCCTCTAGGGATACCAGAAAGAATTGGCGAAAGTTCTCGATCGTGGGGCAGCACGGGCAGCCACTTGCTTGTCGAAATGTAGGCAGATACCTTGGGATCTGGCTAGATCAATATCTGTATTTTAACAAACATATAGATGTTGCTCTGGCCAGAGCCAAAGGTGCTTTTGCCCTTACAAAGAAACTGTTTTATAACAGCCAACTCGATGCGAGGGTAAAGGTTATCTGCTACATGGCCCTTATCAGGCCTATGCTTGTTTTTGGTTGCCCCGTGTGGTTCAACGTAAGAGCAAGTTTATTGGAAAAGATTCGGGTGTTTGAGAGGGCTTGTCTTAGGACTTGTCTTCGCTTATACAGAACACCAGAGTTTGAGTACATAAATTCTATCCTAATGAGGTCTTATACAATAGGGCGAACCTAATAAGAGTGGACAATTTCGTCATTAAATTGACTCGAAAACACATTGCAAGAGCAATGACCTCATCGAACAACCTGATCTCCGGGGCTTACTACCCCAACTATATGTATCATGAGAGAGTTCGCTTTGACGGCTTTGTTCCTCCAGAAGCGTTCCTCTACCTAGATATGAAAGGTCTGATCCAGGACAGATTGGCGGTGCCGCTAATCTTCCACGTTGCTCGAACAGCTGCGGACAGGCGACTCAACTACGACAGAGACGTCGCACGTGGCAGTGCGGAGCGTCTCCGGTTCAGTAGGTCGGTAAGGAGTCGCGATATAAGGGATGTTGCTCGGCAGCACCAACAATTCTGGTGGCTAGATGAAGGTGGAGCAGTTTCGTCGTCGAATTCCTCCAGTAATGCGTAGCTTCATAGGAAGCAAAGTCGGTCTTCTGCACATTTGATTAGCCGTGGCCGGCTTACATAGTGTTAGGTAGAATTAGGGTAGATTTAAGAAAAAAAAATAAATAAAAAAATAATAAAAAATAAAAATCACAAAAAAAAATTAAAAAAAAAAAAATATAAAAAAAGTATACTAGAACAGAAGTGGGTAACACTCTAAAATACGGTATAGCATTAGATAGTTTAAGTAGGATTAAGTAGTTAAGATTTAATTTTAGGTAGTTTATAGTTTAGTTTTAAGTTTTATAGTATAACCAAAAAGTCCATATACTAAGTTTTTCCACTTAAATTTTATTTTCTTAGTTTTAGTTTTCATAAATGTAAAAACAAAAATAAAAATAGTCTGTAAGAAACGTCGAAAGACATAGATTAAGTATTATGTTTAACTTAGAGTGCCCGCATGGGGCCAGTAAGATAGAATAAGATTATTTGTAAGTTATTTAAGCTAATTTTTAAGCATTTTTTTGTCTAGCTTGTAAGTGTAAATGAAGTATGAAAATAAAAATGCATATTAAATGAAAAAAAAAATGAGACCCGGACAATAAATCTCGGGGTTGTGGGTTCGCTTCCCAGCCTCTGCAAAAGTTTTTTTTTTCTCCTTAATTCATTTAAAAAGTCAATAGCGGGATCGGCTGAGATATCAGGTGGTCGCCATGCCATCCACTGTAATACAGTGGAGGGCTACGCGAAAGTGAAACAGCTCCTACAGGAAACGACGACGGAGCACTACTCGTTCACACTAAAGTGTGAAAAGCTGCAATCGATACTGCTGAAGGGGTTGGAACCGTCTTCTGATTCTGAGGAGATCCTGGCACTGCTCAAAGGGAAGGAGTGCGAAGGACTCAAGTTTGTGGGGTATAGCCATTTACCACAGCTAGAGCCAGCCGGGAGAAACAGAGTATGCCGTTCTCCCTGGTGCAGCACAGTCCCGAAAGCCGTCTGGATAGTCTAAGGAGTATCAGTGTCCTAGACTACCAGGTGGTTCAATGGGAAAAACTAAAAAGGAGCGAAGACGTTATACGATGCGATCGCTGCCAGAGGTTCGGGCACGCCGCGTCGAACTGACAAATGCAGCCTCGATGCGTGAAGTTCGCTAAGAACCACAGTTCCGAGGAGTGTGCCCTGGGTGTTGATGGAGCATCCGAATGGTCGCAGCTCTCGTGCGTGTTATGTGGAAACGTGGGACACACCGCAAACTATCGGGGTTGTTCTAAGTTCGCTGACATTAAAAGAGCAAAACTAGCTCGGCAGCAGAAGGTGGAAGTCAAACGTTCACCTGTTAGGTTTCAAACACCAGCCGTCACGTCCCACATTTCCTACGCCCAAATGGCGTCAGGTAGGGGGGCTACGGTACAGCAAGCGACTGTTGCTTCTCCAGCGCCAATGCCGAGAACAACGGAAGCTGCACCTAACATTCTGGCCATCTGGCTCGCCATCCAGGGGCAAATGGCTCAGCTGCAAAAGCAGGTGCAAGAATAGTTCAAACGGGTGGACCAGATCTACGCGCTGCTGCCGGCCCTAACGCAACACATGTCGTAATGGATACGCACATGGTGGAGGCGGTGTCGCGATCTTCATTAAAGAAGGTATAAAATTTCACAGAGTGTACAAGCACGTGTTGCGCCGGTTCCGAGTGTTGGAAGCAGTCGTCATTTACATACCGCTCCGCAGTGGAAAGCGGCTGTACTTGGCCTCTGTTTATGCACCTGAAGCTTCACAATCCACCCTATTTATTACAGAGCTCGACACGCTTTTTCGACTTCTGAGGCTGGAATCGGGGGAGAATTATTTTATAATCGGCGGGGATTACAACGCTAGACACAGAGATTGGGGAAATAATTTGCCAAATACTAGAGGGAACCTGCTACTCGATTGGTGGGGTCAGCACGATGTAATGTACAGACTCGGTCTAAAAGCGACGGATAATCCGTCGTTTCCCAGAGGCGGGTCTTATTTGGATCTACTGCTGTACGACAAACGCATACGACTGCCAGGTACGAATTTACAAACGCTAAACTGTCTGCGCACGTTCGTGTATGACAGTGACCATTGCGGTTTTAGCACCGAAATTACAGTTCCCAACGAAATTGCGGAATTGGAGGAGTTTGTCCAAAGATAGTCTTACAACTACAATAAGACTCGATGGACACGCTTCTCCGCAACCTTGAAACGAGCGCTCTCCTCGAACACGCTCCACCCACCGTCCAATAGGAATTTGTCAAGCGAGGAGATAGACAATTACCCAAACCAAATGGACGAGACAATTAAACAAACTATGGACACTACAATACCGCGGTATCGACGTACAACTAACGAAGACCTGTTCCGCAATCCTACTATTGATGCACTGTACCGAAAGAAAAGTAGATTTCTGCCAAGACTCAAAAACTTGTATAGACAGTTAACTGACAGACAAAACCCGGAGATTAGGACACTGCAGTCGTCGATTAAAAATGTGCACACGTTAATAAAAGAGAATTACAGAAGTTCTGTAAGTTTGTATTGGAGCAAAAAGGTTCGGGCCGTAAACACCAGTAACTCGAATATGTTCCCAAAAATAAATAAACTATTTCGGAGAAGAAAACAAAACGACCTTCAGTGTCTTAAAATAGCCCGGACAACAGACAACGAATGGTTACTGACAATAGCAGGTATCGATCCAAATGAAGCAGCTGATGATGACGACTTTTTTGTGATGAAGGATCCACAGGAAAAAGTTGAGGCCATAAGGGCGGCTTTCCAGGAAGTATACAAGGCCACTGACACCATTGGCCCTACATATGACCTGAACAGTCGCGTTTTGTTGCACGAGATCTACATTAGAAATAAAGTAGAGAACTGGCGATCCGAGGTCTCTGGTTTCGCCTCGTTCACCGACGAAAATATGGCAAATAATGTCATTACCAGAGAGGGTGACCTGCCCCCGTTCATTTCGAGGGAAGAACTCCGTGAGTTCTTCGACAAAATCAGGGCTAAGAAATCAGTGGGGACCGATGGCATTCCGAACATCGTGCTTCGACATATTCCCCTAGAAGCGGTGGACATTTACACCACCCTGTTTAATAATGCAATGAATAATGCACATTATCCAGCGCATTGGAAAACGGCGGTGGTTTAACCTATCCCCAAAAAGGGAAAGGATATATCCAATCCGGCGAATCTCCGGTCGATAAGTCTCCTTCCCAATATCAGTAAGGTTTTTGAAAAAGTAATTAATAGAGCTCTGACTAGGTGGGTTGAGGACAAACATATAGTTCCGGATTATCAATTCGGTTTTAAGGTGGGACATGATATCTCACATGCCGCGTCTAAACTGTACAAGTAAAAACCAATGTACTGATGCCTGCCTTGTTGACTTGGAGAAGGCCTTCGACACCGTATGGTTAGAGGGTCTTTTCTATAAGCTGCTTGGTTGGGGATCAGTAAACCACTCGTCTATATTCTTTATAATATGCTAACCAACAGACAGTTCATCGTGAAGAATGGTGATGTGACTTCTGTTGGAATATTTCAAATTGAAAATGGTCTTCAGCAAGGCGCGGTTAATTCGTCGATCCTATTCAACATTTATACAAGCGACTTGATAGGTTCACTTTCCCACACTATAGCGTACGCAGACGATTTGATAACGTACAGAACAGGTCCAAAAATCGAGGTCATTAATACTCACTTGCAGCGTGACTTCGATACGATAAGACGATTTTGCGATGTCTGGAAGTTGAAAATCAACTTTCAGAAGTTGGAAACCATTCTCTTTATGACGCTGTTGTCTAGAGCCTCTAGGGATACCAGAAAAAATAGGCGAAAATTCTCGATCATTGTACAACACGGGCAACCTCTTGCCTGTCGAAATGTAGTCGGATGCTGCTCTGACCAGGGCTAAAGGTGCTCTGTTTTATAGCAGTCAACTCGTTGTGAGGGTAAAGGTAATTTGCTACATGGCCCTTATCAGGCCCATGCTGGTATTTGGGTGTCCCGTGTGGTTCAATGTACGAGCAACCTTAATGGAAAAGATTCGGGTGTTTCAGAGGACTTTCCTTCGCTTGTATAGAACACCAGAGTCGGAGTACAAACAATTTTATCCTAATGAGATCCTATACAAAAGGGCGAACCTAATACGAGTGGACAACTTCGTAATTAAGCTGACTCGAAGGCACATTGCAAGAGCAATGACCTCAACGAATAACCTGATATCTGGGGCTTTCTACCCCAATTACCTTTACCACGAGAGTGTGCGCTCTGACGGCTTCGTTCCAGCGGAAGCATTCCTCTATCTAGATCAGAAAGGATTGATCCAGGATAGATCAGAGGTCCCGTTAATCTTCCATGTCGCTCGAACAGCTGGGGACAGGCGACTCAAGTTCAGTAGGGGGGTGGGGAATCGCGATAAGAGGGATGTCGTTCGGCAGCGCCAGTATTTCTGGTGATTGAATGATGGAGAATATGTTTCGTCGTCGTTTCCGTCGATTACGGGCCAGCCTCACTAATGAGGCAGAGCTGATCAATCTATTTACTCTGTAAATAGCGATGGCCAGCTTACATAGGTTTAGGTTAGCATTTAAGAAACATATACATATTTCAGTATATACAAAGCTATATACTAATATATGTATACAATTCTGTATTATTTCTATGTGTGTGTATATGTGTGTTGTGTATGTAGGTTAGGTAGACTAAGGTTTATTTTAAGTTAGATATTAAGTTTTTATAAAAAATATAAAATTATGCCCATATGTTAAGTTTTTGTTAACAATTTTTTTTCTTAGCTTTAAGTATAGTAAATAAATATCCGTAAAGAAAATGTAAATAAAGTCGAAAGACATAATTACAAGGATTTAGAGTAGCTTAGAGTGCCTGTAACTGGCCTTGGGCCAGTAAATTAGTGTAAGATCGTTAAGTAATTTTAAGCTAGCATTTAAGCATTTTTTGTTAGTATGTAAGAGTTAGTGATTAAGAAGATAAAATGCATTTAAAACTAAAACTATGACTTAGTATCAGCTGTGAGTTTTTGAGGCTTATCTGGCAGGTGCAGAGATATTTTGGGCGCACCCTACCAGATGTGGGCATTGCACTCAAATTTCGGGTGGATAAATGCCTTATATATTGAGTCCTGATCAGAGGGAACTTGAATTGAACGTTTTGAAAGGTAATTTCTAGTCCATTGAAGAAGAGAGTTATCGATCTGAAAAGCACGCATTTTAGACAAAAGAGCCTGTCGCCCAACTCAAACTCTGTCAAATGCCTTAGAAATATCAAGTGCAACCATCTTACTTTCGCCAGATTGATGTACGTTTTGGTTCCACTTTTCGGTGAGACATACCATCAGATCGCCTGTGGACCTGTTGCTACGAAAACCAGCCTGCAGTTCATTGCGAAGTTTTTGGGTTTCGAGATATTTCATGAGCTGACGGTTTGCATGATATTGGTGTGAAGAGGCGTAAATGCGATGGGTCTGTAGGAGGATGGAGAAGAAAATTCACATAAGCTGACTCAGCTGAGATTCATCTTCTTTGTGTAGATCGTTTCGTTCAATCGCAAAGTGTTTCGACAGATTCTAAAGCCAAAACCTCGATGCCTGTCTCCGAGCCAGTACACGCTTTATATCGAACTTACGATAACTTGCGTCAAAAACACGAACAATTTTCAAGTTCGTGTCGTTCGTGACTGGAATGTCGTTTCGATTATGAGCTGACAGATAAAGTATTGTTTACTCAAATTTCTAATACATGAATTCGTTGCACGAGGTAGAGTAGAAATTTGAAATTTACTCTTCTTATTTATATATATTAAAATCTAATTAGGAGAAACATTGACAAGCAATGCATTTTAATAAATAAGTAAAAAAAAAAACAACAAATACATAGTTCAAGTTACTATTTTGTGCAAGAAAACCATAATAAAATAATAGCAAAATCAATATGTTGGAGGTTATCCATTCGGAGTAAATACAAATACATTAGGTCGGAGGTTACAAATCGAACAAATCAACGTGTCGTGTAATTTAAAAGCGAACAATTGCAATTTTTGTTACAAATATGACAGTAGAGCTGATTGCCGATAGTTGTCAAACGCACGACGAAGTAGAAAGTAGCTCTAATAGGGCTTTGATGTCGAGCTTACGATATTTACGATCAAAAGTATCAGAAACGCCTGAGGTTACATTTCCGACTGCTCCACAAGAGCCCGTTGTTTCTACTCAATATTCTAAAGCACGCGCGAGTTACATACTCGTACAACCCAACCAAGAGTCACATATCAATAAACTGTTCGCATAATACTTATTTTGTTTATTTAATATTTGCAACAATGTATCTAGTATCAAAATTCATTTCCTTTCACACGGTTAAACTGTTCGCATAATACTTATTTTGGTTATCTTATTTTTGTTTGACTCACATTGCATTTTGTCTCACAACAATGTATCTAGTATCAAAATTCATTTTCTTTCACACGTTTTTGTAAGAACAGTCAACATAAAATGTGTATAAATACCAATATAATTCAGACACACAAGTTCTTTTTTGTTTATCAGTAATAAGTTTCAATATCGACGGTTAGTCGATAGTAGTGACGTACTCGTGCATGTAAAAGAACTCGTTTTGAATTGTGTGAAAAGTGAAGTGATTCAGCGGAATATTGGATCAGCGAAGGATTATCGCAATCAACAATCAATTCGAGAGGTTTCAACCTCGAAAGTTCAAAGGACCAATGAAGTAAACATCACTAATAGAATTCTAAGTTGAGTTCTCATAATAACCCATACCTTACATATTAACCGACCTTCATTATTGAAATACTGTATATTCAATGCCAAATATTAACAATAAAATTAAGACAAGAATCCCTATAGCCTTAATAATTTTAATAACGAGGTGGAAGATAGTAAGGATAATTTTAGTACTAGCTTAAGTGATCATCTTATCTTAAATTTTTCAAATTCAGAAGACAGTGTTATTAATCTCACCAATATGACCACAAATAGTAATCAATTAAATATGGCAGATTTGGTTAACTCTCTTTGGATGCTGTAAAGGATTTGCCAAAATTCGATGGTAATCCCAGGCTCCTCTATGAGTTTTTAACGAACGTAGAGGAAATTCTCTCTCTGATTAGATCTGCAGATGGAACTAGTTATGGTAAACTTCTGCTTCGTGCTATACGCAACAAAATAGAGGGCCCTGCAAATGAGGTTCTTAATATAAACTGGAAGAGTACAATATCAAACCTCATAATGCACTACGCCGACAAGCGTAATGAAACCTCTCACCTCTCTAATAAGAGATTTGCATTTGTTGAGGCAAAATAAAAAAACAATGGAACAGTTTTACAGCGAAGTAATAGAAGTGTTATCCACCATGAATAATCATGTGCAGATCCACTCCACAGATTCTAAAGCCATAAAAGCAAACCGAGAATTGTACGAGGAAATGTTGTTACCGTCGTTTCGTCCTCAGCGGAATCAGGAACAAAGGTTGCCTGATTTGTCGCCCACACGACCACAATAGTCGTGGGTATTTATGATAAGGGCACCACGCGATTATCCTTTGTCCCCAAAATCTCTAAGGCGTCGAATCGCGACTCTGCTAGTAAAACCCGCGATCCCCTTTCCTAGGTCTAAAACAAAACGAAAGAAAACCAAAAGCGAGACCATCAAAACATCCCAAAACACCCTATCGCCACACTGAGGAAACGGAAAAAACCCTCCCACGCCGCTTCCAGTTTAAAGGTGCAAGAAAAAAAACACTATTCGCCTTAACTTGAACAGAATCCCTTTTTATAAAAAAAAGAAAAAAAATATATATAATAATAAAAAAAGGAGGAAAAGAAGAATACATCTAATATAATAAGAAAAAAAGGGTAAAAATGTATTCAAAAAAAAACAAACAAAAATAAATATATAAATAATAAGAAAACAAAAATATCAAAAAAAAAAAATTATAATAAGTCTACGACCGCCACCCAGATTTGAAGGAATAGGTTAGTAAAACAAATACTTATGCTAGGGTTAATACTCCGTCCTGCAAATCCTCGCTGGAAGCGCCTCCGACGACCTCGTGACGTGTTGGTGGATGGGACGTCCAGGTAGTACGTGTAGGTTATCTATACACCCCCGTGTCTCAGCCTATTTCCTCTATGTTTTATTTTTTTTATTTTATTTTTGTTTTTTTTTTGTCTTCCTCACTCGCGCACGAATTCCCTTAGGGTTTCCAAAATAACCCTCACGATTTAACCGAACCGATCACGTTTTTTGTTTTCCTATTTTTTTTTGTTGCGTGCACTGTTCTCCTGGTGCGAACGATCGTCTGTTCCTACTCAACTTTATTTTTGGTTTTTTTTTTTTGATTGATTAGAAACCGTAGAAAAAAAAGGACACTTACAACGACAATGTGCACACACACAAGTTTTGGTTTAGTTTTCTAGACGATTTAGAGGGAAACTTTTAGTAAAATTGATTTAGCAGAGTAATTCGGTAATTTGTTAGAAAAAAAAATTGTTTTTATGCCCGAAAATAATCCGCAAAACGTGCCGAGGAATGGAACGACGACAGAGCCGCGAACGAACGTATAAACAACCAACTTGTTTCTCGTTTTTCTCCCACTTGCTAGAGCTCGCCCTATCTTCTCTCGTTCGGTGGTCAGTTATTCAGTTATTTCATCACCTCATCCGTGAATCATGATCAAAAGAACTCACCCCAGGCTAACTAAACTATTTACGGCTAACTATCCTTTCCGGCTTAGTATCGTGCCCTAAAATTAATAACTATAAAAGGAGAACAAGTGATTCGTTAGTTAGTCCTTGGGCTCGAACTAAGAACCTCTCGCTTACTAGCCATTGTCCTTACCAATTGCACTACTCTGCGCTATTGGGGCTGCAGGATTAAATGAGGGTGACGTCACTTCGGTCATGCGAAAAAAACAACCTTGCCAATGCCATTGTATTAAAAACCAATAACAATGTGTCTAAACGCATTCATGATTGGATCAAGAGATCCCTTGGGACCTCTTGGATTTCCCATGCAACCGAACACTAACCTAAACTTCCCAAATACTGCATACAAAACGCCTTTCATACACAAAGTCGTCTCAAAAAATCATCCACTCCTAGTCAACATTTTAATGGACAGCCTCAAAATAATAACTTCAGACCGTCACATTACACTATTAAAGAAGTACATAGTATAAACGAGCAGACGTTAGAACCAGTAACTGACAACATGATACACTTTACACAAGGAAATATCCATCCTCTATCAGAAGAAAAAACTACGGACGGAAATAGTTACTATCCAAATCTGGATGAATTTGTTTTTTTTCAAGATCCACCTGAAACCGAGTCCACAGGAACAGAACAAGATTTAAATTTTCAGAACCCAGCCTCGGGCAATGCATTAAATACATAGATATTAATAAACACGGACACTCTTTACCCCATATTCATATCTCATCACCTTTCGGAAGACCCTTGAAATTCCTAATAGATACAGGGGCCTCATCCTCTTTTATAAATCCTAAACCCATTCTTCCTCAAGATCAAGAAATTGTCGCACCTATAATCATAAAAACTATTCTTAACCAACATAAAATTGATAAAGAAGTATGTTTACCCAATTTTTTCGAATTTAATTGTCCCGGAGAAATTCCATGGATACTTTGATGGATTATTAGATCTAGACACATTGAGTTCTCTCAAAGCTAAAGTCGATCTAGAAACTAAAACACCTATTACCCCGTTTACTAAAATTCTCTTGCTTTTCAAACCTAATTTCATGTCTAAGAAATATAGTATTCCCCCTATTCTAACGCATTATTATAGCTACCTGTAGATATTCGCAATTGTGACATTTTTATCAGAAGTATTGAAATCGAACCCGGAGTTTTTGTTTCAGACGGAATCTACAATGCCAATAACTGGTACAGCCTAGTTGAAGTAAGCAATAAGTCAAGTAGTAACCAAACAATCTTCATAGAACACCCCTTAAAAGTAAATACACTCTTAAATTTTGAAATTTGTGAATTAAATAACTTTGACATGATATACGGAAACGACTTAGAAGACCCAGTTGCTACTAACATTACCGATTTATTACGGCTAGAACATCTTAATTCTGAGGAACGAAAATTAGTTATTAATTTATTTAGGAACTATGAAGATATATTTGACAAGAAAGGCCAAACTCTTACCTTCACCAATGCCACTAAACATCAAATTAAAACTTCGAACGACATACCTATATACACAAAATCATACAGATACCATTATGTTCACAAAAATGAGGTCCAACAGCAAATAAAAGACATGCTGGCCCAGGGAATCATTCGACCTAGTTAATCCCCTTGGAGTTCACCTATATGGATAGTGACCAAGAAGATGGATAACTCTGGCAAAAATGGCAATTAGTCATCGACTATCGCAAATTAAATGAAAAAACTATAAATGATAAATATCCTCTTCCAAATATAAACGAGATACTGGATAAATTGGGCAAATGCCTCTACTTTTCAACTCTAGATTTGGGGAATGGCTTTCATCAAATTGAAATGCATACTCAAGACATACCTAAAACTACCTTCACGCTAGAAAATGGCCATTATGAGTTCATAATGAGTTCCCTTTGGGCTAGAGAACGAACCCTCCACATTCCAGAGGGTAATGGACAACGTCCTCAGCGATTTAGTCGGCAAAATTTGCCTTGTGTATATTGATGACATCGTTGTGTTCTCCACTTCCCTTCAAGAACACATAGAAAATCTCAAAAAAGTTTTTGGACGATTAAGGCAGGCAAACCTTAAAGTACAACTAGATAAATCCGAGTTGCTCCGTAAGAAAACCGCATCTCTGGGACACATCATCACCCCAGACGGAGTTAAATAAAATCCTGATATGATCAGGGCAATAAAAGAATTCCCCATTCCAAAAACTCCAAAAGAAATTAAATCCTTTTTAGGATTAATTGGTTATTACCGCAAATTTATAAAAGATTTTGCGAAACTTACCAAGCCCTTAACGGCATGCTTGAAAAAAGGAGTTGCAATGAAATTAGACACAAAGTATGTGTAATGTTTCGAAATGTGTAAGGATATTTTAACAAACGATCCTATATTGCAGTATCCCGATTTCTCAAAACCGATCGTATTAACAGCAGATGCCAGTAATTTCACGATTGGTGCGGTACTATCGCAAGGACCTATAGGTAGCGATAGACCTATTTTAGACCTATTTTGGGCAACGAAATATTTTCGGCCCTACCTGTTCGGCATAAAATTCAAAGCACTTACCGATCACAAACCTCTCCAATGGTTAATGAGCTTAAAAGAACTTAACTCAAAGTTGGTTCGTTGGAGGCTTAAATTATAACAGTACAACTACGAAATCGTGTACAAAAAAGGTAAGGCGAATGTAAATGCTGATGCACTCAGTCGCATTAAAATCAGCGACAAAGTCGAACTTAAAGCCAACGAAACAAGTAGCTCTACAATTCATTCCGCAGGTGAAAATCTTGATGACGGAATTTCGATTGCAGAAAAACCGTTAAATGAATTTAATCTACAAATGATTCTGGAAATTTCAAGTGGACCACCAACAAATTCTCTTAAAGTAGTGTTTAAAAATAAACAAAGGCGCACTATCCAAAGAACAACATTTTCCGAAGAAGAAATTATACAAATGTTCAAAAATCATATACCACCTAATAAACTCACGGCAATATTTACTGACGACAATACTTTCAGGACTGTTCAGAACGTCTATTCAAAATACTTTTCTTAGAGTAAAACTTTCAAATTATTACGTTGCACAGAAATATTGACTGACATAACTGAAAATGACCAACAAAACCAACTAATTTATGATTACCACATTAATTCGAACCACAGAGGCATTAACGAAACTTTGCTTCACTTAAATATAGCAAAATTACACAAACCATAAATAACTGTGAGAAATGTCAAACGTTAAAATATGATAGGAACCCACCTAAATTGATGTATGAAAAACCTGAAATCCCCATTAAACCGCTAGATATTTTACATGTTTATGTTTATACCATCAATGGAAAACACATCTTAACAATAATAGATAAATTCTCCAAATTTGCTGCCGCCTATACCCTACCCATCCGAAATAGTCTTACCATAGTCAAATCAATAAAGCATTTCATAAGTCTACATGGGATTCTTGGGAAACTGATTACTGATCAAGGATCAGAATTCACTGCAAACTTTTTTAAAGATTTTCGCAAACAGTTTGACATTTACTTACACACAACATCATTTCAACAGACAACAAGTAATTCTCCTGTGGAACATTCCACTTTCATGCATTTCATTTTGCATTCCACTTTAACAGAAACTTACAGAATTATTTACGACGAATACAAAGACAAAGACCATGAAGATATTCTTAACGAAGCAATTACAACATACAATAATGCTATTCATTCATCTACCAAGTACACACCTTTCGAATTATTTTATGGCAGACCATATAAATATACTAAAGATGTTAAATCCAATAATACCCTCGATTACCTTCAGAAACTTAATGCTTTTCAAGAGAATTTATTTTAATCCATTATTAGCTACTTAGAGAAGAAAAGAGATAGGAATATAGACTAGTTAAACAAAAATAGGGTACTCCACACAAAATTGATAGAAGGAGACATTATATTTAGGAAAGAATGCAGGAGGAACAAATTGATTCCTAGATTCACTAAGCATAGAACTAAAAATAATAAGAAAATAACTATTTTAACAAAAGATAAAAAAAATTACATAAAAGTAGAATAAAGAAAATTTCAGGTCACTACTGACAATTCTGACAGTTGACGGACATAACATAGAAATTCACAAAATGACTAATAATCACGGAATACTGCCATTGCTAAGCGGACAAGCACGGTTAATCGAACATGAAAAGCGGATGATACATATAAATTACCAAATTAGTATTGACAAAATCAAAAATTCCTTGACCACATTAGAAAAAGACGACGCAAATACTGAAATGACAGCTATCGCTAAACTAAAATTTCAAGAACTAGAACAAAAATTCTTAAGCCTTTTACCAAACAATAAAATAAAAAGGGGTATAATTAATTGAGTAGGTATACTTATAAAAACCATCACTGGCAATATCTACGATTTTCTCAGTTTACAAGCATATTATAATGAATCCAAGATAATATTTAGCATCGGTATACCAGTAATTTCTAACCAAACATATACCTTTTTCCACTTAATCCCTCTCCTTATTACCAAAACACTAACAGTCCGAGCTCATTCTTATTTGGCTAAAATCATATATCATACTTTGCCAACGTATGTACATTGTCCGGAAGTGTCTATTATTGTAATAGACGATCTGAAAAGCAAACCTTAAATCATCCGAATTGTATTCCTAACATTATAAAGAAGCAGCCAGCCATCTGTAACATGCAAAATGAAACTGGAATTTCAACAGTGTATCAACCGGAACCCAACTACATTCTAACGATCAACGTTCACAACATCAAAATGTGTACCACCTGTGGAATAGAGCATTACCAACTTTACGGAACTAATCTCATTCACTATTTTAATTGTTGTATTGAAATTAATAATTTAACCTATGATTCCATATCCAATACCTTCTTGGACGATATTATTATACATCCACCTACACAGAATTTCATCAATTCATCTTTAACCTTAAATCACTTATCCCTGCAGACGATTCATACGCATCAGAATCAAATTAAATTGGAAATAGCAACATTTTCTAGCAAATCAATTCGAACTTTCAACTTATTATGGTTAATTGTCTTCATCCTATTTACGGTGACACTAATTTTAATCATCATGTAAAACGTATATCACACAACAAGGAAAATGTCAACACCGACACTACTACCATCAGCAATCGAGATTCTGCAGATTCAAGTATAGACGATGCTACGCCAGTCGTGGCAGTCGCTCCACTAAGACGGGAGGAGTTACATACTCGTACAACCCAACCAAGAGTCACATATCAATAAACTGTTCGCATAATACTTATTTTGTTTATTTAATATTTTCAACAATGTATCTAAAGGGTCCGCCATCTAACGTTTTTTTTTCAACTAGTGCCTATTTCGTGAATGGTAATACATAGCTCATATTTGATTTGACAGATAATTAGTTTTATCCTTCCGCTGAACGAATATGGTTATATGTACGCTTGAACAACGCTTTGAACGTGGGCCTGCGATCGACTTAGAGAAGGTGCCGATTTTGCCAAAAAAATCATCTTTTCAGATGAAGCTCATTTTGATCTTGGCGTGTATTTAAGAGTAAACAAGCAAAATTGTAGCATTGGGGGCCCAGAAAACCCGCACGCATACATTGAAAAGCCGATATACCCAAAACGCGTCACTGTTTGGTGCGAATTTTGGTCCAGAGGCATAATTGGGTCGTTACAGTCAATGGCGATCGTTATCGGGCCATGTTGAACGAATTCTTGTTCACAAAAATGAAAGAGGAGGATATTGGCAACATTTGGTTTCAACAGGACGGCGCTACGTGCCACACAGCCGAAGCTACACTCGATGTTTTGCGCCCTGTTTTTCAAGATCGCATTATCAGCCGCAGAGCTGATGTCGTTTGGCCACCTCGGAGCTGCGATTTGACACCGTTGGACTATTATTTGTGGGGTGCCGTAAAAGATAAATGTTACGCCGACAAGCCAGAGACATTTGACGCTTTAAAGGACAATATTCGTGAAGCCATTGGTGAAATACAGCTGCACACAATCGATAATGTGCTTAAAAATTGGACCGATCGTGCAGGCTACTGCATGGCCAGCCAAGGCAGCCATTTGATTGAAATTATTTTCCATTATTAACCGGAAGGATAAAACTAATTATCTGGCAAACTAGACATGAGCTAATTGTTACCGCTCATGAAATAAGCACTAGTTGAAAAAAAAAACGTTAGATGGCGGACCCTTTAGTATCAAAATTCATTTTCTTTCACACGGTTAAGCTGTTCGCATAGTACTTATTTTGTTTATCTAATTTTTGTTTGTCTCACATTGCATTTTGTCTCACAACAATGTATCCAGTATCAAAGTTAATTTTCTTTCAAACGTTTTTGTAAGAACAGTCAACATAAAATGTGTATAAATACCAATATAATTCAGACACACAAGTTCCTTTTTTGTCAATAAAGTTTCAACGTTTAAAAGAAGAAGTTTTTTTTTTAATTTGAGTATCGCTCCCAAATATAAGTGGCGTGCGAATAATATTCTAAATATGACTATGTTGTAAAAAAAAAATCCGCAAAATCGAGGTAGTATTTTGTCTTGTAACATTGTGACAAAAAATTTTTTTTATTTTCCATACACCTGTTTACGTGGGTACGAGCACCGGCATCACATCCCACAACTGATGTTGATGCAGCTAGCCAGAGCTAGCACTGAGCCATTTGAGCGATGGGTGAAGAGACGAAGATGTCTTTTATAGCAACACCCCAACGATGGAGCACCGACGGAGCAGCAGAGGCGTGTAGGCGGACGGCCAAGTAATAAGACCGCCTCCACCGAGGAACAGACAAACATACATACAATACACAAACATAGAACACCAACCAACAACAAGGAACACTAACCAACAACGACCAACAAACACGCAACAAATAACGATTGTACAAGAAAAATAGTACAAACTGGCAGAAAGGCCAGAGTGCAGAAGGGCCCAACTACAAGAAATAAATCAGTCGCTCACAGGCCGTAGTGGTGTAGTAACGTGTTTCGGCTTTTTTCGAGAACAAAGAAAAAATTAAATATATATATATACATATATATTACGTGTACAACTGTCTTTGACGACGTTTTTATAAGGGGTCAGTCAGCCCAGTGGAAGTGGCGTTTGAACGCAAAACAAAGGGGATCGAGTTCGAGTCCCGTCAGTGGAACAATACTTTTTTTTTTTTTTTTATCTTTTGTTTATTTTTTAAATCGAAGACGTGCAATAAAAGTGTTCACAAGTAGATAAAGCAGGCGATGGATAGAAGTGAGCGGTCCGCTCCCCCTGTAGCGGGATCAGCGGATGACGCAAACACATCAGCCGATGAAGCAGTTCTTGCGGGAAAAATATCTCCTCGTAAAACAAGGTCCAAGAGAAGGAGAAAGATAAATCCGACTCCCCAACCCGTTAAACGCATCGCCCTATCTTCTTCTGATGCGAAGCCGCAGTTTGGAGTGAGGGAAGCGGCCAAAACAGCAGAGGATAAACAAAAGCAACACCGTAGTGATTACCCACACATCTCCGTTGGTGGAGAAGGGCGCCACTTACCGTCAGACAATAGCTTCGCCTCTCTAATGGCTTCGGAATCAGAGGCCGAAGAAGAAGAAGTAACATCGCTTAACAGCAGTATTAAGCAGATGCAAGAAAGAGTACTGGCAATTAGAGCCAAACAAACAGCGAGAAGGACGAGGGAACTGCAAGAGACGCAAAATTCTCATCAGCAACAACAGCAGACAAATAAAAAACCGACTGGAACCCAGCAACAACAAAAACAAAGACTGAAACAGCAGAATATGTCTCAGTCAGAAAAAAAATCTACTGCGCAACAAAAGCAGAAGAAACAAAAATTACAACCACAAAAAAACCAAAAGCAGCAGCACCAACAACAACAGCAACCACATCAGCAGCAAAAAGAGCAACAACATCAAGCACAACAACAACAGAAACAGCGAAATCAGCAGCAAAAATCATGTAATCAAAGGGTGCCTCCAATAAATACATATAAAATGGAATTGAAGGATACAATAGAGTTATGTAAGTCGGCCATAGGCAACAATTTCTTTATTAAAAAACTAAGTTTAGATAGGCATGCGATCCACTGCAATACAGTGGAGCGCTACCACAAAGTTAAAAGTTTACTGAATGATACGACGACGGAGTTCTTATCCTACACCCCGAAGGGGGAGAAGCTGCAAACAATGCTGCTGAAGGGGTTAGAACCGTCGACTGTTCCGGAGGAGCTCCTTGCACTGCTTAAAGAGAAGGAGTGCAAAGAGCTCAAATTCGTGGGGGTCGAGCCATTTGTCACGGCTAGAGCCAAAAGGGAGAAGCGGCAACTACCGTTTTTCCTGGTCCAGCTAAGTCCCGACAGCAATCTGGATGGTTTAAGGAGTATCAAGGTCCTAGACTTCCAGGTTGTACACTGGGAAAAATTAAAGAGGAGCGAAAACATTTTACAATGTGTTCGCTGCTAATGGTTCGGACACGCCGCGTCGAACTGCGAAATGCAGCCTCGATGTGTGAAGTGCGGAAAGAACCACAAGTCCGAGTGATGATTTCACAAACTCGGTGTTTTAAATTTTGGGTGAATAAAAGCGGGATAACTTTCCCAATAAAACTACTGATCCTTTCGGTAATTTATACGTTATAACAACTGAAACTCAAACTTTATTCTATTTAAAACGTTATTTTTTTTCTGATTGACATTTGTGTCGTGACATTATTATGGTTCGTTTTAGTACATGTTTTGTTTGTTTTATAAACTACTTGTTAACATTTCTTTGTTTATATATCAGCATTAACTTATTTTTACAATTATTAAAAAAATTAAAATTTATTTCGAATTTGTTGATTTCCGAACATTCTCCCCGGTCGTGAACAGCGTTCGCAATTGTAAATGTCTCTGGATGCTGCCGTCTTCAGATGTTCTGACCATTAATGGCAATTTGAATTTGAATTCAAGTTCATGTAAAAAAGAAATGACATTAGAACAATTTACAATGCACACTAATGGACGTGAACGAGAGACATGACAAACAAAAGAAAACTACTTTTGAGTAATGCAGATGCAACTCCCCATCTCCGTTTATACGAGGGCGGGTCAATAAGTCCGTGACTTTTGGAATAAAACACAGATTTTTTTATTAAAAAAATAATTTTATTTTTCAACGTAGTCTCCCTTGAGCTCTATACACTTTGTCCAACGCTTCTCCAATTTGTTTATCCCTTCCAAAAAAAATGATTTGCCGAGGTCCTCAAAATAGGCCTTTGTTTGCGAGATGACTTCATCATTGGAGTCAAATCTTTTTCCACCAAGCCATTTCTTCAGGTTTGGGAACAAGAAGTAGTCGCTCGGAGCCAAATCTGGAGAATAGGGTGGATGAGGGAGCAGTTCATAGCCCAATTCATGCATTTTTGCCATGGCAACTGCACATGTGTGCACCCTTGCATTGTCTTGGTGGAAAATAACTTTTTTCTTGGGCAAATGAGGTCGGTTTTTTTTTTCAAATCGTCATTGAATCGGTCCAATAAGTTGGCATAATATTCCCCATTGATTGTTCTTCCCTTTTGAAGGTAGTCAATGTGGATTATCCCGCGTGCATCCCAAAAAAACAGTCGCCATAACTTTATTGGCTGACAAACCCACCTTGGCCTTCTTTGGCGCTTATTCACCCTTAGAAACCCACTGTTTTGACTGTTGTTTGTTCTCTGGTGTGTTGTGATGGATCCATGTTTCGTCCACGGTTACAAAACGGCGCAAAAACTCCTCCATATTGCGATTAAACAACGCCAAACCTTCCTGTGAAGTTGTTACACGATTGCGTTTGTGGTCGACTGTGAGCAAACGCGGCACCCATCTTGCCGAAAGCTTTCTCATGCCCAAGTGATCATTCAAAATTGAAACCACTGAGCCATGCGAAACCCCTACGGCTTCCACAATCTCTCGCACTTTCAATCTTCGGTCGGCCAACACCATATCGTGCATTTTTTCGATTGTTTCGGGTGTAGAGACCTCAGCTGGGCGTCCAGGACGTTCGGCATCTTCAGTGCTTGTACGGCCACAACGAAATTCGTTAAACCACTTTTTTATTGAAATCGATGTTGCAGAGTCCCCATAGTATTTATCAAGCTTAGCCTTGGTCTCGGTAATGGTTTTTTTTCGCAAGAAATAATGCTTCTGCATCTGGCATCTGGCATCAACAGTCATCTGTTGACAGGAGCAGTGTTGCTGTTTCAGTAAAGAGGTCAGAAATTCAAAAAGTCACGGACCAAATAAAGTTATGGCGACTGATTTTTGGGATGCACGCGGGATAATCCACATTGACTACCTTCAAAAGGGAAGAACAATCAATGGGGAATATTATGCCAACTTATTGGACGGATTCAATGACGATTTGAAAAAAAACCGACCTCATTTGGCCAAGAAAAAAGTTCTTTTCCACCAAGACAATGCAAGGGTGCACACATGTGCAGTTGCCATGGCAAAAATCCATGAATTGGGCTATGAATTGCTCCCTCATCCACCCTATTCTCCAGATTTGGCTCCGAGCGACTACTTCTTGTTCCCAAACCTGAAGAAATGGCTTGGTGGAAAAAGATTTGACTCCAATGATGAAGTCATCTCGCAAACAAAGGCCTATTTTGAGGACCTCGACAAATCATTTTTTTTGGAAGGAAAAATTGGAAAAGTGTTGGACAAAGTGTATAGAGCTCAAGGGAGACTACGTTGAAAAATAAAATTATTTTTTTATCAAAAAATCTGTGTTTTTATTCCAAAAGTCACGGACTTATTGATCCGCCCTCGTATTTGCCCTTTTTCTAAATTAAAATGTTTTCGTTTTCCGATATTTATTTTAAATTATATTTTTATTTTTTATTTTTTTTTGTGTTGTTGTTTTTAGAGTTTGTTAAACTTTGCGGAGATTGCGGATGTGATTGCCTCCTCGAGATCCTCTTAGATTCTAGTTATCCGAGTACGGTCGAGGAGGGGCCATTTGACTACAGAATTTCGGTTCCGCTGAAGGCAAAATTTTATTTCTGCGTGTTGTTGTTTTGAGAGTGTCGGTTCTGTGGGTTTTTGTCCGTATACTTGTTCTAGATCCGCAATGGTTTTAGTGTCGTGTTGAATTTTTCAGAGTTTTGCGGACGTGATTGCCTCCTCGAGATCCTACGTTGCTGGTGGTCCGAGTACGGTCAAGGAGGGGGCATTTGGCGACCCAATCACAGTTCCGCTTGATTTGGTATAATCGTTATTATTTTGTTGTTATTTTTAGAGTGTCGGTTCTGTGGATTTTTGTCCTTGTGCTAGATCCCATGTAGTTTTAGTGTTGTGTTGAATTTTTGTGGAGTTTTGCGGACGTGATTGCCTCCCCGAGATCCTACGTCGCTGGTGGTCCGAGTACGGTCGAGGAGGGGCCATTTGGCGACACAATCACGTTTCCGCTTTATGTAGAAATTTTGTTGTGTTGGGTATTGGTATCTGTGTTATAAGTAAGTCGATAGGTGGTTATGTTTGTGATGTTATATACCTGTCTTAAATCTGTGTTGTGTCCGCGTTTGATGTGTTGCTCGGAAGTGGGCATATCTTCGTTACCGGTCGTTTTAGTTCCGCACTATCTGTTTTAAGTGTCACTACTCTGACCAGACCATCGGGACCAGGATGAAGCTTCTTTACTCTGGCCATTCTCCATTTGAGTGGTGGTAGCCTTTCATCTTTGACGAGAACTAAATCGCCTTCCTTGATTTGGCCGTGTATTGCCTTTATCCATTTTTGGTCTCTGCTGCAGTCGTGACAAGTACTCTGAACTCCAACATCTCCAGAACGAGTTTAAGTTTTAGTTAAGTTTTAAACGCATTTTATTTTCTAATCAATAACTCTTACATACTAACAAAAAATGCTTAAATGCTAGCTTACAATTACTTAACAATCTTATACTAACTTACTGGCCCCACACAGGCACTCTAAGCTACTCTAAATTCTTATATCTATGTCTTTCGACCTCATTTACATTTTCTTTATGGATATTTATTTTCTATACTTAAAGCTAAGAAAAAAAATTGTTAACAAAACTTAGCATATGGACTTTTTTTTTTTTTTTTTTTTTAATAAAAACTTAGTATCTAACTTAAAATAAACCTTAGCCTACCTAACCTAAATGTACAATACACACATAAACACACATAGACATTATACACAATCATATACATATATCAGTATACACCTTTGTATACACTGATATATGTATATGTTTCTTAAATGCTAACCTAAACCTATGCAAGCTGGCCATCGCTATTCACAGAGAAAACGGATTGGTCAGCTCTGCCTCATTAGCGAGGCTGGTCCGTAATTGACGGAAACGACGACGAAACATCTTCCCCATCATTCAACCACCAGAAATGCTGGTGCTGCCGAACGACATCCCTCTTATCGCGATTCCCCACCGCCCTACTGAACCTGAGGCGATCCACACTGCCGTGTGCGACGTCTCTGTTGTAGTTGAGTCCGCTGTCCCCAGCTGTCTGAGCGACATGGAAGATTAACGGCACCGCTGATCTATCCTGGATCAACCCTATCTGATCTAGGTAGAGGAATGCTTCCGGTGGAACGAAGCCGTCAGATCGCACACTCTCGTGGTAAAGGTAATTGGGGTAGTAAGCCCCAGATATCAGGTTATTCATCGAGGTCATTGCTCTTGCAAAGTGCCCTCGAGTCAGCTTAATTACGAAGTTGTCCACTCGTATTAGGTTCGCCCTATTGTAAAGGACCTCATTAGGATAAAATTTCTTGTACTCCGACTCTGGTGTTCTGTACAAGCGAAGACAAGCCCTAAGGCAGGCCCTCTCAAACACCCGAATCTTTTCCATTAAGCTTGCTCGTACATTGAACCACACGGGACAACCAAATACCAGCATGGGCCTAATAAGGGCCATGTAGCAGATTACCTTTACCCTCACATCGAGTTGGCTGCTATAAAACAGTCTCTTTGTAAGAGCAAAAGCACCTCTAGCTCTGGCCAGAGCAGCATCTACATTTTTGCCAAAATACAGAAACTGATCTAGCCAGATCCCAAGGTATCTGACTACATTTCGACAGGCAAGAGGCTGTCCGTGCTGTCCAATGATTGAGAACTTTCGCCAATTTTTTCTGGTATCCCTAGAGGCTCCAGACAACGGCGTCCTAAAGAGAATGGTTTCCGACTTCTGAAAGTTGATTTTCAACTTCCAGTCATCGCAAAATCGTCTTATCTTATCGAAGTCACGCTGCAAGAGAGTATTAATGACCTCGATTTTTGGACCTGTTCTGTACGCTACCAAATCGTCTGCGTACGCAATAGTATGGGGAAGTGAACCTATCAAGTCGCTTGTATAAATGTTAAATAGGATCGGCGAATTGACCGCGCCCTGCTGAAGACCATTTTTAATTTGAAATATTCCAACAGAAGTCACATCGCCATTTTTCACGATGAACTGTCTGTTGGTTAGCATATTATAAAGAATGTACAAGAGAGGTTTGCTGATCCCCAGCCTAGTCAGCTTATAGAAAAGACCCTCTAACCATACGGTGTCGAAGGCCTTCTCCAAGTCAATAAGGCAGGCACCAGTGCACTGTTTCTTGCCTTTGTTCCATTGGATATCGGACACCAGTTTAGACGCGGCATGTGAGATATCATGTCAAGCCTTAAAACCGAATTGGTTATCCGGAACTATATGTTTGTCCTCAACCCACCTAGACAGAGCTCTATTGATTACTTTTTCAAAAACCTTACTGATATTCGGAAGAAGAGCCCTCGGATTGCCAGTTCCCTATTTCATTTCGAATGCAGAAGTCGTGTACCAAGACGCGACTGTCCAGGTCGCAATTAGGGCCAATGGTATCAATGGCCTTGTATACTTCCTGGAAAGTCGCCCCTATGGCCTCAACCTTCTCCTGTGGATCCTCGATCACAAAAAAGTCGTCATCATCAGCGGCCTCATTTGGATCAATACCTGCTATTGTCAGTAACCGTTCGTTTTCTGTTGTCCGGGCTATTTTAAGACACTGAAGGTCGTTTTGTTTTTTTCTCCGAAATAGTTTATTGATTTGCGGAAACATGTTCGGGTTGCTGGTGTTTACAGCCCGAATCTTGTTGTTCCAATATGAGCTTATAGCAATTCTGTAATTTTCTTTTATTAACTTTTGCACATTTTTAATCGACGACATCAGCGTCCTAATCTCCTGATCTTGTCTGTCAGTTAACTGTCTGTACAAGTTTTTGAGTCTTGACAGAAGTCTACTTTTCTGTCGGTGCAGTGCGTCAATAGTAGGAATGCGGACCAGGTCTTCGTTAGTTGTACGTCGATACCGCGGTATTGTAGTGTCCATAGTTTGTTTAATTGTCTCGTCCATCTGTTTTAGGTAATTGTCGATCTCCTCGTTTGACAAATTCCTATTGGACGGTGGGTGGCGCGTGTTCGAGGAGAGCGCTCTGTTCAAGGTTGCGGAGAAGCGCGTCCATCGAGTCTTACTGTAGTTGTAAGAATATCTTTGGACAAACTCCTCCAATTCCGCAATTTCGTTGGGAACTGTAATTTCGGTGCTAAAACCGCAATGGTCGCTGTCATACACGAATGTGCGCAGACAGTTTAGCGTTTGTAAATTCGTACCTGTAAGTCGTATACGTTCGTCGTACAGCAGTAGATCCAAATAAGACCCGCCTCTGGGAAACGACGGGTTATCCGTCGCTTTAAGACCGAGTCTGTACATGACATCGTGCTGAACCCACCAATCGAGTAGTAGGTTCCCTCTAGTATTTGGCAAATTATTTCCCCAATCTCTGTGTCTAGCGTTGAAATCCCCGCCGATTATAAAATAATTCTCCCCCGATTCCAGCCTCAGAAGTCGAAAAAGCGTGTCGAGCTCTGTAATAAATAGGGTGGATTGTGAAGCCTCAGGTGCATAAAAAGAGGCCAAGTACAGCCGCTTTCCACTGCGAAGCGGAATGTAAATGACAACTGCCTCCAACACCCGGAACCTGCGGAACACTCCCTTGTACACTCTGTGAAATTTTATACCTTCTTTAATGAAGATCGCGACACCGCCTCCACGTTTGGATCTGGGCCGGTTTCTTCTTCTAACAATATAATTATTGTACTCCAGTTTGTGATTATCGGTTAGCTTGGTTTCGCTAGCGAAAAGCACATCAAGAGTTTGGTCTTGTAGCAATTTAAACATCGCGGCTCTTCGTTCGATCCTAATCAATGAATTCACATTCACCGCAAGGACCTTCAAAGTTTGCTCCACCATGTGCGTACCCATTACGGCATGTGTTGCGTTAGGCCCGGCAGCAGCGCGTAGATCTGGTCCACCCGCTTGGCCTGTTCCTGAACCTGCTTTTGCAGCTGAGCCATCTGCCCTTGGATTGCGAGCAAGATGGCTAGCATGTTGGGTGACGCCATTTGGGCGTAGGAAATCTGGGACGTGACGGCTGGTGTTTGAAATCTAAGAGGTGAATGTTTGACCTCCACCTTCTGCTGCCGAGCCAGTTTTGCTTTCTTAATGTCAGCGAACTTTGGACAACCCCGATAGTTTGCGGTGTGTCCCACGTTCCCATATAACACGCACGAGAGCTGCGATCTATCGGATGCTCCGTCAACACCCAGAGCACACTCCTCGGAACTGTGGTTCTTAGCGCACTTCACGCATCGAGGCTGCATTTGGCAGTTCGACGCGGCGTGCCCGAACCTCTGGCAGCGAACGCATTGTATAACGCCTTCGCTCCTTTTTAGTTTTTCCCAGTGAACCACCTGATAGTCTAGGACATTGATACTCCTTAGACTATCCAGACGGCTTTCGGGACTGAGCTGCACCAGGAAGAACGGCAGACTCCGTTTCTCCCGCCTGGCTCTAGCTGTGGTAAATGGCTTTACCCCCACAAACTTGAGTCCTTCGCACTCCTTCTCTGTGAGCAGTGCCAGGATCTCCTCAGGATCAGAAGACGGTTTCAACCCCTTCAGCAGCATCGATTGCCGCTTTTCACACTTCGGTGTGTATGAGTAGTGCTCCGTCGTCATTTCCTTTAGGAGCTCTTTCACTTTCGCGTAGCCCTCCACTGTATTACAGTGGATGGCATGGCGATCGTTCCCCAATCTCTTTATATTAAAATTATCACCAATGACCAACTTACACAGGTCCTTGGTTGCATTTACCTCCATTTTGTAAGTGTTGATCGGAGGCACCTTCTCTTTCTTCTTCTTCTGCTGCTGCTGCTGTTGTTGTTGTTGTTGTTGCTGCTGCTGCTGTTGTTGTTTTGTTGTTGTTGGTGTTCTTGCCGCTGTTGCTTTTGCTGCAGTTGTTTCTTCGGCTGCTGATGGTTTTGATGTTGCTGCAGTTGCTGTTTCTGCTCTTGG
This sequence comes from Volucella bombylans, assembly GCA_949129095.1. Taxonomy (NCBI): domain Eukaryota; kingdom Metazoa; phylum Arthropoda; class Insecta; order Diptera; family Syrphidae; genus Volucella; species Volucella bombylans. The sequence continues at coordinate 274,974,558 of OX422140.1, read as the reverse complement.
TGTTGTTGTTTTAGGGAGCTCTCTACTTCTGATTGCTCCCTCTGCCTGCGTGCAATTTGCCTCTGTTTAATAGCAAGCATGTCTTGCTCCAGCTTTTGTATGCTGCTTTTTATCTTGTTAATTTCGTCATCTTCGTCTTCCGACTCAGATGACGCCAGAGAGGCGAAGCTGTTGGAGCCCCCCTCCTCTTTATCATCTTCAGCTGTGGAAACAGCACTTTTTTTTTTTTTTTGAAAGATTAGGAGGGGTATTCAACCTCTTCCTCCTTTTGCTGGCTTTCGCCACGGTTGTGGGAAGAGCGGGGCGCTCTCCACCATCCATCACTTGGTTTTGGTTTTTTTTTTTTTTTGTACACACTTTGAGGGGGAAAAAAAAAAACAAAACAACAAAAAGAAAAAAAAAAATTAACTTTATAAGTCTCAACCGGGATTCGAACCGGTATCCCACGACTTGGTAACCGACGGCGCTAACCGTATGGCTACCGAGTCAATTGAGAATATTGCGACCAATTATTTTCACGAAGAAAACCTTTTTCACTCTTTCACTAAGGTAATTGATCACGCGCCTGGATGGCCCGATCACAATATTTGTGATTTGTGATATAATGCGAATAGAGAACAATTTTAAATTAATCACATGATCAAATTGATTTCTTTTTTAAAGTCACTATCTTAATATTTGTATTTAATTACACTTCGGGAAATTAAATCGATAACTTGGCAGAAGGAGTAATAAATATCAGAGCGTATTAAAAACACGTCCTATCGCTAAAGCTCACTCACAACCACTCACGTTTCCATCGCTCTAGGTGACTCATTTTCACCAGTTCATAGTGTGGTTGTGGTGGTGAAACTAATGGTGAACCGATTAGGAAGTGGTCCCTGTATTGTTTCGCGTTCCTACCTCTCCACGTTTTCACGTCCACCGGTCCGGCGTAGTCCACGCCAGTGTATGTGAAAGGTCTGGATATCGTCGTTCTGGCAGTTGGAAGACTGCCCCATCAGCTGTTCTAAGGGTTTCGCTCTAAACCTATAACAAATGTTGCGTTTGAAAATGAAGTTTTTGATGGTGGTCTTGAGCCGAAATATCCAGAACCTCTGACGTATATACGCCATAACTCTTTGGTTACTCCCGTGGAGGGTCTTCTCATGTGCTTCTTTTATTATGAGGTGTATCAGTGCGTGTTTATGACTCAGCAGAATGGGATGTTTGGTGTTGAATGGGAGGTCTGCATTACGGAGCCTACCCCCAACTCGTAGTACTCCTTGTTCATCCTTGAAAGGGTTCAGTGCCTTTAGCCCTCTGAACTCGTGTGTGTTGGTTTCTTTAAATTTCTCCGGAAACATCCTTTCTTGTGCGGTTCTTATTATCTTCATAAATGCGGTCTCAAGCTCCTGTGGAAAAAGCACAACGTTTGGAGACCGATAGTGTTGTTGTTTGTTACATAAGAACCGTAGACAGTAACCAGCTATGCGAATTATCTCGATAGTGTTGAATGTTCGAGTAACAAGGCTTCTATTACTCCTTCTTCTAGGACCTGATGATGGACTCTCGTTGGACGTTCTTCTTGTTGGGTTTCCTGGACGTGTGGTTATTCTGGAAATGGTGCGTACCATCGATGTCGTAAGAATTCCGGTCCCTGCCACCAGAGTTCGTTGTCAACGAGATCTTCTGCTTGGATTCCTCTGGACGCTAAGTCTGCTGGATTGAGCTGTGAGGGAATGTGTTTCCACATCGCGCAATTTGTAAGCTGTTGGATTTGGGAAACCCTGTTGCGTACAAAGGTTTTCCATTTTATAGGTGGAGCCTTGATCCAGCACAACGTTCTGACGGAATCCGTCCATACCACCGTTTTCGTCTTGTCCAACTTCAAAATTCGGACTGTTTCTTTTAAGAGATTTGCCAACAATAACGCTCCACATAATTCTAATCGCGGAAGGGTTATTGATTTTAATGGTGCCACCTTCGTTTTGGACAGAAGCAGCCTCATGTGAACCGTGTCATCTTCTTCAAGAACCCGAAGATAAATCGCCGCCGCATATGCCTTCTCCGACGCGTCGCTAAACCCGTGGATTTCCACCATCTTGACCTGCTTGCTTATGTGGATCCACCGCGGAATCTGGATACGCTCGATGTTGGGTAAGTCTTTTGAGAAACTCATCCATTCTTTCACTAATTCTGGTGGTAACGGTTTGTCCCACTCCAATCCTTTCCACCATAGTTGCTGCATTATCATCTTTGCCTTGACTATACATGGTGAAACCCAGCCCAACGGATCGTAGAGCCTGGCTATTGAAGACAAGATTGACCGTTTCGTGAAGCCTGCAGTACTTATCGATGCAACCTGGAAGGAAAAAACGTCAAGTGCTGGTAGCCACCTTATGCCCAAAGTTCTGACGTTGATATTTTCATCCATTGGAAGGGTAAAGTCAATGCCACGCTTATCCAGTGGAATGTGCTGAAGTACTAAGTTGGAGTTGCTGACATGCTTTCGCAAGTGGAATCCTGCGGTCTCCAACAGTTCCTTAATAGCCTTCAACTTATCCTGTGTCTCTTCAATACTCTCTCCTCCGCTGATGACGTCATCAAAATATGTTTCCTTCTTCAAACCCTGTGCTCCTGACGGAAATCTATGCGCCTCGTTGTCTGCCAAATGCTGGAAAACTCTCATAGCTAGGTACGGTGCCGAAGCTCTACCAAATGTCACCGTTCGCAGGCGAAAAATCTTTATATCCTCCTCAGGTTGTTTTCTCCAGTGTATGTGTTGGTAATTTGAGTCCTGGCTGCTGACTTGAATTTGACGGTACATCTTTTCAACATATCCTGTAAATATGTACTTGTATGACCGCCATCTCATTATAATACCAATCACGTTCTTCTGCATCTTTGGTCCGATCATCAAGTGGTCGTTCAATGATTCTCCGCCGATTGGCTTAAACGTCGCATCAAAGACCACTCGCAGCTTCGTTGTCGTGCTAGACTCCTTGATGACCGCATGGTGAGGAATAAAGTAATGATATGGTGTTTGAAGAACGTGATCCGTCTCATTTACAGGAGACATGTGACCGAGTTTGAGATATTCCTTCATGCAATTCGAAAACTCCCTTAACAGTGTTGGGTTGCAGTGGAGTCTCCTTTCCAACTGTAAGAATCGTTTAAAGGCACCTTGACGTGTTGGTCCCATGGTCGGACGATTCCCACCCTTAAAGGGTAGGTAAACTTGATATCGGCCACCAGGTAATCTTGTTGTGTTTCTTTTAAAATGCGCCTCACATTCCTTTTCTTCCATAGCTTCATATTTCGGAAACGGTTCTTCTTCAATCTCACAGAATTTTCGGAGTGTTGTGTCGATGGTTGACTCCAGTTGGCAAGAAAAACTCCTGACTTGATTTTTGCTGGGTAGTTTTCCTAGTAAGATCCATCCTAACTGTGTTTTTTGAGCGACTGGACTGGAATTTCTCGCAATCCTGATGACCTCATCAAGAAGAATGTCGCTATAGACGTCACCACCCAATAGCATGTCCACCTTTGACGGTATATTGAACGTTGGATCCGCCAGAGGTAAGTTTTGAATACTGCTCCATTTATCGAAGTCAATGTGTTGGACCGGAAGAAGGCCAGTTAGTGTTTTAAAAACCAATGCTTTTACATTGCTTGTATACCTTGAGGTCAACGACTCAAGTTCCAGGACGATGGACTTTTGTGTTGTTCCACTGCTGATCATCCCCAGCCCATTAACCGTCATAAATGTCCTCTTTGGTTTTAGACCTAGTCGTTGGACCGCTGACTCCGTAATGAAGGATGCCTCAGATCCCGGATCTACTAACGCTCTCAAAACTAACCTGCCGCCATCTGAAGATCTAACCCTCAACAATGCTGTAGCTAACAAAACACTGGTGTTCGTGTTGACATGGTAGCTGTTAAGATGACTGTTGTTTGTCGTGTGTGGTCGAAACTCGGAAGAATTTGGATTGACTGACATCTGTTGTGAATGATGTATATTTGTGTGGTTAGGCGTAAATGGATGAGGAACAACTTGTGTAGCTAAAGGTGCACTGTGTGTGGTTTGACCTGTGTTGCCTGTATTTTCGTGTAGCAAAGAATGGTGGCGCTGCTTACAGAAATGAAAACACTTCGCACTGGGGCATCTTGATTTTAAATGACTGTATGCCAAACAGTTTTCGCACACCTTTACCCTACGCACAATTTGCCTCCTACGCTCCACATCCATTTGCAGAAACCGATCACACTTCCTAAGCGAATGCTGACCTCTTTGACACACGCTACAGTTGACCTGTCTTTTCGATTCCTGCTGGCTACAAAAAACATGGGTTCCTGGCCTACGCTGCTCGGATTTGCTACTCGAACCCTTGGGATCTACTGCTTCTAAGGTACGAAACCGACACTTTAAAAACTCTACAAAATCTTTAAATGATGGCAACTCCTTACTCGAACCTAATTTTTCTTCCCATAACTGCTGTGTATTATTCGAAAGCTTCTGTACGATAATACAAATTAAAATAACATCCCAACTCTCTACTGGCAGACCTAAATTCCTCAAAGCATGAATTATTTCTTGTGACGTGTCCAGGATTTTTTATGTTGGCCGATGAATCAGAGGTAATATTTGGTTGATTAAATAATAATTTTAGTTGAGTATTAACTAACACCCTTTTATGATCGTAGCGCTCTGTTAAAATCTTCCATGCTGGGTCATAATTACTTTGGTCGATCACCAGGTGTTGTAGAAGACGTTCTGCTTCACCGCTAACTGACGATTTCAAATAATGAAGCTTCTGGACATCACTTAAAGATGAATTGTTATGAATCAATGCCAGAAACATGTCATGACACGACCTCCAGGTTTCATAACTGCCAGAAAACGTTGGAATGTTGATGACCGGCAGTCGCAACTCGCTACCTCGATCGTTGTTACCGTCCGTTGATTGACAAGTTCTTGCATCGTCTGTAACATCTTTACTAACTGAAATTTTGTCTAGACCATCTAACAAATCTGCCTTGTAGTCAGCAAATAACTCGCGGATCTTATCGTATGTCTCCACTAATAAAGAAATCTGCCCAGGATCAATTTTGCTATCATCTACCATGATGTGCTCATGGTATTTATTTGCCTGAACCATTTGCTCATCTAAAATGGAAATACGAGTTTGAATATAATTCGCCCTTTTCAAACGCACACTGTCTGCCTTCCCAAAATTCTCGTAATCCTTTTTGATACGTTCAAGGGCGTTTAATTGTAATTTTGCAAAGGACATGATTAAACACGGATGTGAGATGCAAGATCAAGAAATATGTGACACAAACCACCAATAATATGTATATATTCGAATGAAAATACAAGTAAGTATAATGGAACAGACTCACTTGAATTTCTGATAAATTTTCTTCTTCCTCCAGGTATGAAATTCTGGTGTTGATTCTCCTGTGCTGAATTTCTGGGTTGTTGACTGCTGTCTCGCTGATTTTCTTGGAGTACTTCTAGTTCCTTCGTATGTAACGATATTTGGTTTTGTGTTGATTTTGCATTGTTGTTGTACTTCTGTGTTGATAATGTCAATCGTATAATTTGTGTTGATTAAGATTTTTATGTGGCTCGAATGGACCAAAAAATGTTGATTTCACAAACTCGGTGTTTTAAATTTTGGGTGAATAAAAGCGGGATAGCTTTCCCAATAAAACTACTGATCCTTTCGGTAATTTCTACGTTATAACAACTGAAACTCAAACTTTATTCTATTTAAAACGTTATTTTTTTTCTGATTGACATTTGTGTCGTGACATTATTATGGTTCGTTTTAGTACATGTTTTGTTTGTTTTATAAACTACTTGTTAACATTTCTTTGTTTATATATCAGCATTAACTTATTTTTACAATTATTAAAAAATTAAAATTTATTTCGAATTTGTTGATTTCCGAACACCGAGGAATGCGCTCTGGGTAAGGACAGAGCGTCTGAAAAAAGCCAACTCTCTTGTGCTTTATGTAGGAAAACAGGACACACCGCAAATTATCGGGGTTTTCCAAATTCCAGTACATCAAAAGAATAAATCTGGCCCGGCAGCAGAAAGTGGAAGTGAAACGTCCACCCGTGCATTTGCAAACTCCAGCCGTTACTCCCCATATTACCTACGCCCAACTGGCGGCAGGTTTGGGAAATACGGTACAGCAAGCGAAGGTTGCTTATCAGGCCCCAGCGCCCAGAGCACCTGAACCAGTACCTGACATGCTAGCTATCTTGCTCTCTATCCAGGGGCAGATGGCTCAGCTACAACGTCATTTAACTGAACAGACCGCGCGGGTGGATCAACTATACGCACTGCTGCCTGGCCTAACGCACCTTTTGCCGTAATGGGTACGTACGTGGCGGAGCAAACCCTGAAGGTCCTTGCTGTGAATGTGAATTCACTGATTAGGCTCGAACGACGAGCCGCACTATTTAAGTTGCTTAAAGACCAAGCCTCTGATGTGCTTTTGGTTAGCGAAAATAAGCTCACCAAGAGACACAAAAGGAGGCACAAAAGATATAAAATAGTACGGAGAAACCGACCCAACTCCATTCAGGGAGGAGGCGTAGCGATTTTCGTACGAAAAGGTATACGTTTTAAAAGAGTATACAGTCGTGTAGTACGTAGGTTCCAGGTGCTGGAAGCATGCATCGTATATATCCCCCTCCGTAGTGGAAAGCGGTTGTACATGGTGTCTGTCTATGCACCTAAGGCTACTCAATCCACTTCATTCATCTCAGAGCTCGAGACGCTTTTTCGATTCCTGAGGCTGGAATTGGAAGACAACTATTTTATTATCGGCGGGGATTTCTACGCCAAACATAGTGATTGGGGAAATAATACACCAAATACTAGAGGGAACCTACTATTCATTTGGTGTGGTACAGCACAGTGTGGTGTATCGACTCGGGCTAAAGGCGACGGATAGTCCGTCGTTTCCCAGACACGGGTCCTATTTGGATCTTCTGCTGTTCGACTCACGAATACAACTGACATGCACTCACCAACAAACTACAAACTGTCTACACACTTTCGTGTATGACAGTGACCATTGCGGTCTCAGCACCGAAATAACTGTTCCCAACGAAATTGCGGAATTGGATGAGTTTGTCCAAATGCATTCCTACAATTACAGTAGGGTGCGTTGGACACACTTCACCAGAACACTGACTAGAGCACTCTCCTCGAATTCGCTCTATCCACCGTCCAACAGAAATCTGTCAAACGAGGAGATTGACAGGTATCTAAAATTAATGGACGAGACAATTAAACGAACAATGGACAAAACGATACCTCAGTACCAACACACTGACGACGAAGACTTATTCCTCAACGCAACTATTGACACACTGCACCGACATAAAAGTAGACTGCTGTCAAGACTAAAAACCTTATACAGACAGTTTACTGACAGACATAACCCGGAGATCATGACACTGAAGTCGTCGATTAAAAACCTCCAAACATTAATAAAGGAAAATTACAGAACATCTGTAAGTTTGTATTGGAACAATAAAATTCGGGCTGTAAACACCAGCAACCCGAATATGTTCCCGCAAATAAATAAAATATTTCGGAGAAATAATCGGAACGACTTTCCATGTCTTAAAATCGCCCGAACGACGAACAACGAACAAATACTTGTAGCAGCAGGCATAGATCCAAATGAGGCTGTTGATGATGACAACTTTTTTGTGATCGAGGATCCGCAGGAGCAGGTAGAGGCTATAGAAGCGGCTTTCCAGGAAGTGTACAAGGCGAATGTTATCATTGGCCCGAACCGCGATCTGGAGAATCGAGTCCTTGTGCACAATTTCTACCTCCGAAATGAAATTGTGAATTGGCGATTCAAGAGCTCGGGTTTCACCCAGTTCAGTGACGAGAATATGGCAAATAACGTCATCACCAACGATAGGGTACTACCCCCGTTCATTTCGAAGGAAGAGCTCCAAACGATCTTCGAATCACTTAGAAGTCAGAAATCTGTGGGAACCGATGAAATACCGAACATTGTGCTTCGACATCTCCCTCTAGAAGCGGTGAACATTTATACCATCCTGTTTAATAATGCAATGAATAATGCACATTATCCAGCGCATTGGAAAACTGCGGTGGTACATCCCATCCCCAAAAGGGATAAAGACACTTCCAATCCGGCGAATCTCCGCTCGATCAGTCTTCTTCCAAACATCAGTAAGGTGTTGGAAAAGGTGATCAATAGATCAATCCTGACTAAGTGGGTTGAGGACAAACATATAGTTCCGGATAATCAATTCGATTTCAAGGCGGGGCATGATATCATTCATGCTGCGTCTAAACTGGTTTCTGATATCCAATGGAACAAAGGCAAGAACCAGTGCACTGGTGCCTGCCTGATTGACTTGGAGAAAGCCTTCGATACTGTATGGCTAGAAGGACTCTTTTTCAAGCTGGACAGGTTGGGCATTAGTAAACCACTGCTGTATATTCTTTTTGATATGCTCTCCAGTAGACAGTTCATCGTGAAGAATGGCGATGTGACTTCTGCTGGAACATTTAACATTAAAAACGGTCTGCAACAAGGTGTGGTAAATTCGCCAATCCTATTCAACATTTACACTAGTGATCTGATAGGTTCACTTCACCATGCCATAGCGTATGCAGACGACATAATAGCGTACACATCGGGTCCAAAGATTGAGGTCATTAATACACTTTTGCCGCGTGACTTCGACAAAATTAAGCGATATTGCGATGACTGGAAGTTGAAAATCAACTTTCAGAAGTCGGAAACCGTTTTGTTTAGGACGCCGTTGTCTGGGGCCTCTAGGGATACCAGAAAGAATTGGCCAAAGTTCTTGATCGTGGGGCAGCACGGGCAGCCACTTGCTTGTCGAAATGTAGTCAGATACCTTGGGATCTGGCTGGATCAATTTCTGTATTTTAACAAACATATAGAGGTTGCTTTGGCCAGAGCCAAAGTTGCTTTTGCCCTTACAAAGAGACTGTTTTATAACAGCCAACTCGATGCGAGGGTGAAGGTGATCTGCTACATGGCCCTTATCAGGTCCATGCTTGTATTTGGATGTCCCGTGTGGTTGAACGTGAGAGCAAGTTTATTGGAAAAGATTCAGGTGTTTGAGAGGGCTTGTCTTAGGACTTGTCTTCGCTTATACAGAACACCAGAGTCTGGGTACATAAAATTCTATCCTAATGAGGTGTTATACAATAAAATTCTATCCTAATGAGGTCTTATACAATAGGGCGAACCTAATAAGAGTGGACAATTTCGTCATTAAGTTGACTCGAAGGCACGTTGCAAGAGCAATGACCACATCGAACAACCTGATCTCCAGGGCTTACTACCCAATTATATGTATCACGATAGAGTTCGCTTTGACGGCTTTGTTCCTTCAGAAGCGTTCCTCTATCTAGATAGTAAAGGTCTGATCCAGGACAGATTGGCGGTGCTCGAACAGCTGCGGACAGGCGATTTAACTACGACAGAGACGTCGCACAGGGTAGTGCGGAGCGTCTCCGGTTCAGTAGGTCGGCAGGGAGTCGCGACATGAGGGATGTTGCTCAGCAGCACCAGGTGGCTAGTTGAAGGGGAGGATGCTTCGGCGTCGAATGCCTCCAGTGATAGACAGCTTCATCTGAGGCAAAGTGGGTCAGCCTAATTTTTTTTAGCCATGGCCGGCTTACATAGTTTTAGGTAGGATTAAGTTAGTTTTAGGAAAAAAATATATAAAAGCAAAAGAAAATTAATAAAAATAAAAAATGAACAAAAAAAAAACTATATATATATACATATATTTATATATCAAGTATATATGTATTATGTATATATATATATATATATATATATGTGTGTGTGTGTGTGTGTACGTATTAGATGTAAGTAGGTTTAAGTAGATTAAGATTTAGTTTTAGGTAGTCTGTAGGCTTTTAGTTTTAAGTTTTTATAAAAAATTAAAAAAATGTCCATTCACTAAGTTTTATACTTATTATTTATTTTCTTAGTTCTTGTATTAAGTAATGTTAAAATAAAAATATAATGTAAGATTCGTCGAAAGACATAGTTTAAGTGTTAGGTTTAACTTAAAGTGCCCGCATGGGGCCATTAAGTTAGAATAAGATTATTTGTAAGTAATTTAAGTTAATTTTTAAGCGTTTTTTGTTTAGCATATAAGAGTAACTTAAGTTAAAAAAATAAAAATGCATAGAAGAAGAAATAAATAAATAATTGTAAGGAGTGACACGCTATTCGTCATTTCCCCCCCCCCCTCGCGTCCCCCCCGGCCCCTCGAACGCCGGTCCACCGGAGTAGTTAGGGACCCGCGGATAAAAATATAAAAATTTAAATTTACACATTCACTGTACTTAGCTTTTGTGAGGGGCGGCGATCCAAAGGATGGTTGGTCTGAGATATCCAGAAGGGATTGTATCTACACCTTTTTCCTTTCGTCCCAACACTCCAGCTGCCATCCTATCGCATTGATTTTCGCAAAGTTATTTGTAGTATCTAAGAGTTAGGCATAGCTAGGATCCACAGCTTTCATAAGCTCGCCCAGTGGAGTTCCCAGTCATTACTGGAAGTGGGAGCGAACTCCGAGACTGAGGAGTTTAGCTTGAATGTGGAAAATGGTATGCGTGATAGGCCCAGCTGGGTGCACACACTAGCAAAGCTTGCTAGTGTTGTAGCTAGAAATCCCATCGTTGGGTCCACTAGTGCTGAATGAATTTGTGAGAGAATGTGCGTGTGTGTCTCGCGGGAGCAGTGGATCGTAAAAGATCTGGAAATCACTTTTGTGAGGACCAGCAACTAGATTATTTTTTTTTGTTTTTAGTGCGACCATTTGCTTTTGCGTTTTCTTTTCCTTTATTGTGGGTATTCATTTTTGGCTGTTTATTTTAAGGTTCCATCGGTTTTGTTTTGTTCTGGTGTTTCTTCTTTTTCTTTGTTTCTAACGCCACAGCGTTTTTTTGTTGCCTTCTTTTTATAGTTCGTTGGATACGGAAATAAATAGGCTCGCTGTGGACGAGATGTCGTATGAGATGGAGGCTCGACCGCAGCGAGTGCTTGCCGTATGCTTGGGGGGAAAACCTAGCCAAGTGGGATGTGAAAATCACGGGGGAACGTTGTGGTGCGTGAGTGAATTCATTTTTGGAGCGGGTGGAAGAGCTCAGTCAAGCGCACGGGGTGACTGAAGCTCACTTGTTTAGGGCAGCAGTTGAACTCTTTTCAGGGAAGGCGCTCATTTGGTATAGGGCGATTAGGTTTTCGGTCTCTTCTTGGCAAGAGTTGGTGGCGGAACTGAAACTGGAGTTTCTTCCACCCAACTATAATGACCTCCTACTGGAGGAAATCAGGCATCGTACCCAGAGAAGTAATGAATCCATTGGAGTCTACGGCGCGGTCGTGCAAAACATGTTTGGCAGGCTTTCGGAACCGCTAACGGAACGGCGGAACCGGGCCGCCTTTTACCGGCAGCAACTTGGGCTAGCAGACCCCAAAACTGTTGCAGACCTGGTTAAATTGGGTCGCAGGTTGGAGACGGTGCGGGCTAACGTTGAAACGTTTGCTCCGCCACCCAATCCTAGGTCGCGTCGGTTGCTAGAGCCAGATTTGGCATTCGTGAACTGGGAGGAGTAGAGTTGGAGTAGAAAAAAATCAAGTTAGGTCCGTCGCGTCAGCGAACGAATTAAGCGTAGATGTAGTGGGGGTAGTGTGTCTACCAATTGAAGTACAAAGTCGGTCCGTGTACATATAATGTCTCGTTATACCAGCGAAACCCCAAGCCGTGATCTTTGGTGCAGATTTTTTGGGCACTGGCGGGAATCGTCCGGTTTTAAGATCACGAGTGTGGAACTTTTTGAGCTAACAGTCGGTTGCCTCGATTACTGCAATTCGCGAGATCTCCGAGCTGGACGTCGCCGAAGCAGGGCAGTTGGAAACTTTGGTCGACGGTATTTTTAATTCGATAACCGAGGGATTGATGTGTACTCATTTGGTAGAACACAAGATTAGGACGTCGGCAGAACCTATAAAACAACGGTATTACCCTGTGTCGCTTGTGATGCAAAAACATATTGATAAGGAGCTAAACGAGATGCTATATGCGGGAGTTATCGCGAAATTGAACAGTCCGTGGGCATCTCCGATAGTCCTTTACCTCCCCCCTCACAAGAAAAACCACAAAAAAAAGTCGTACCCAACTCATATTCTTCCCTTGTTTCCAAAGATAATCTTCGGGACCACAAACAAAAAAAAAATGTTCAACCAAATAAAGTGAAGAAAATTTCGCCAAGAAATAGCCTCCCCAACTCTCCAGCAAAACACACGCACACCGAGAGTCAGCAATCAACCAGCGAGCGAGAGAAATTACACTCGTTTTCGTCTGCCGCTGCGACAGTGTTCAACAAAAGAACTCTCCAAGTCAAGAACACACAAAAAAAACCGAAAAAGCCTCAAACTGCACTCGCAATGAATGGTATAAGGCTACCTCAAATTAAATTAAATGCAAAATTCAATTTAATTAAGGAGCGCAATACTCTGCCTAATTCAAACACATTCAAATAAGTCACAATCTCGCACCGCATTCATAAGTTGAAAAATAAAAGAAAAATTAAAAAAGGTAAAAAGAAATAAACATTGTTCACGAGAATCATTTAAAATAGAAAAGAAAATAAATAAATAAATAGATAGATAGAAAATAAATCACAAACTCCAACAACAACTATGTTCAGTTTAAGTGAATTGTGCTGCATGTTCTGCTGTCTACCGTGTCCGGGACCGATAGCGGCTAAACTTGCATTCCAACCGCCCGAGCCCACATACAAATTGACTGCAGCCAATGACACCAATATCAAGTACAATTTGCACCTGTTCGACCGAGCGGAATGGCAATACTCAGAGCGGGACAAATCGAAAGTGAAGGCATTCTTCACCAGGACATCACGAGGCAATCTCATCACCTGTATTTATGTGAAATGCAGCAAGAATGCCAAATGCACGTTGCTCTTTTCACATGGCAATGCTGTGGACCTTGGACAGATGAGTAGTTTCTATATATCGCTAGGATGACGGCTAAATTGTAACATCTTTGGCTATGATTACTCAGGCTATGGCATGAGTGGCGGTAAGCCATCGGAAAAAAATATGTATGCAGACATCGAAGCCGCATGGCAAGCGATGAGGAGTAGATACAATATAAGTCCAGAGAGTATTATCCTTTATGGTCAAAGTATTGGAACAGTGCCCACAGTTGATTTGGCGACGCGTCATGAAGTTGGAGCGGTGATCCTGCATTCGCCACTTATGTCTGGTATGAGAGTTGTGTTTCGCAACACAAAGCGAACAAACTTCTTTGATGCATTTCCCAGTATCGATAAGGTAACTAAAGTAAAATCTCCTGTTCTGGTTATACATGGAACCGATGATGAAGTCACCGATTTCTCGCATGGTTTCGGAATCTATGAAAGGTATCCAAAAGCAGTTTAACTTTTATGGATAGAGGGTGCTGGTCAATATGATGTAGAATTACATTCGCAATATTTTGAAAGACTTAAAAAAATTCTTACCGTAGAACAAGTTAAATGACAATTAAAGAACTCAAACACTTCCACCACCGCTGGTGTTACAACGGAGGAGAAGGATGAAAACGAAGCAGCGGCTTCGTCCTCCTTGGTTTCCGATGAGAATGATATTGTTTCTGTAACGGTTTCACAAAATGAAGACTTTGAATTAGAAAATGGACTAACGACGCGTATTGCTGAGATACCAAAAGGGCCATCGACCCAAATTACAACGTTGTAAATCGCCTTTATTTATTGAAGACGATGTTCTACCACCAATATCGGCTCCTTCTTCGCCATTTTTGAAAGCACCCGAGAGTCAGTTCTCACCCCCACCTCCGCCATTTACTGCTACACCACCACCATAGCTACCGCCACACTACATTTGCAGCAATTCTCCTGTTACATCACCAGCTCGCATTAAGCCAACAGTTACAACTGTTGAACCACCACAGCCTTTGCAACAGCCACAGCAGGCGCAACGCAGTTTTTTAGATGTCGTCAATCCTAACCTACTGCAAGCACGCCATAGTTTTTCGTCAATATCACAGCGAGATGATGAGTTACAGTTAAACATTCGTCGTTTATCTGAACAAATGCGCAAATCTCAGGCAGGAAGTGCCGCCTTAATCACCCTAATACTGGTGCCGATTTTAGTGATTATCTTTGACAATTTCGTTGCAGTGAGGCTAAGAAAGCAGCAGCTGCAGCGCAAGCACAATCTCAACAACAGCAGCAGACCTTACATCAGCCGCAATCGAAGGTGGCACAAAATAATCTCGATTCAATGTTAGAGACTACGTGTTAAAGGAAACGCACGGTATACGCTTCAAATTCTCTAGTTCTTTTTATTTTTACTTCCTTCCCCCATTTCTTCATTTTCTCATCTCTTTACACACAGTAATAAATAAAAGAAAATAAATAGCTATCCCGTGGAAGTGTAATTTCTAGTATATCAAGAAAAAAGATAGGTAGTTTAGGTTCTGCGTCGACTATAGGAAAGAAATAGGGTTACAGATAGGGATGCTTATCCATTGTCATTTATATCATCGACATTGGATAAGCTTAGGAACGCTAAATATTTGACGTCATTAGATAAAAAGTCGGCCTAATGGCCGACTCTCTTCTCCATGGAGGAGAGATCGCGCCCACTCACAGCTTTCACGGTTCCGAATAGAGGCCTGTTCCAGTTTAAGAGAATTCCTTTCGGTTTACACAATGCGCCTGCTACGTGGCAGAGATTTATAGACAGCATCAGAGCCACACGTATTTGTGTACCTAGACGATATTATCATCGTCACAAATACATTCGACCAACACCTTAAAATACTGGAGGAGGTCTTTAAACGATTGTGTGAGGCAGGGTTAGAAGTTAGTCGGGAATGTAACTTTTGTAGGCCGTCTTTGAAATATTTAGGTTATGTAGTAGATAGGAATGGACTATATGTAGATCCAGAGAAAGTAGATAGCATGGTTAAGATTCCCGCACCCAAGAGTGTGAAGGAAATTAGGAGTTTCGCAGGGACAATTTCTTGGTACAGACGTTTTGTACCAAACTTCGCCGCGTTAGTTAGGCCTTTAACAGATTTGTTAAAGAAAGAAAGAAAAGAAACAAAGTCAAGTGACGGCACCCATTTTAACATGTCCAGACTTCGATAGGCCGTGCGTAGTTCAGACGGACGCCTCGAATTATGGAATAGGGACCGTATCATCTCAGGAATTTCAAGATGGAGAGAAGGTTATCTGTTATCTCAGTAGGTTCCTACAGAGAAGCGAGAGGAAATACTCTACCACAGAGAAGGAACGCTTGGCTGTGTTTTGCGCGATTGAGAAGTTGCGACCATACATCGAAGGGGTTCGGTTTACGTTCGTAACTGATCATTATTCGCTAGTGTGGCTGAGTAACCTTAAGGAACCTCAAGGGAGACTAGGCCGGTGGGCAGTGAGGCTTCAGCAATTCGATTTTCAGATAGTCCACAGAAAGCGGAAAGAGCATGTAGTTCCCGACATAGTTTCGCGAGGAATTCCGGAGTTGGCTCCGAGTCAGAAGCGGATGAACACCCTTAGGAGAGTAGAGGGGGTTAACTCTTAAAGTTTGTGAAGGATAAGCAGGTAGCAGTTTACGAGGATAACAGTAACGAGTGGAAATTAGTAGTAGGAAACTAGGTGGATTAGGGATTTTACAGACGTGCCATGATAATCCATTAGCGGGTCACATGAGCGCCCGCAAGATATTTGCGAGAGTAGGAGCTAGATACTACTGGCCGAAAATGCGATCAGAAGTAACAAAATATGTAAAGAATTGCACGAATTGCCAACAGGTGAAACCTGTGAACGAGCGACCTGCTGGTCTGACGGTTGAGAGGGTAGGGGTGTCAAGGTTGCTGTATACTTTAACATATACATACATGCATTTTCATATATGTACGTAAGATTATATATATATAACTCTTTTACTAAGTCAGTCAGTCGTGATTGAGCATCCTAACAATAAAGTTATAAAAGAAAGTCAACCGATTGTTATATTAAATCTTTACATGGTGTCAGATGTAAAACAGATATAAATTATATAATACAAAATGCCTCCAAAACCAGAAACGAGTGAAAACAGTAAAAACAATAGTACACTTGTAATGCGTGAAGTATCGACTCCTGGATTCTCGTCAATGATTCCACCATTAAACTTAAAAAGTTTAAAGTCTATATGAGAGCATCAAATCTAGAACGCTAAGCAGTTCAACGGAAAGTTGCCTTACTTCTGCATCACATGGGACCAGATTCTTTTGATATTTTTAATTCTTTCAATTGGTTGATCTGGATAGTGTCTCCTTTGAAACCTTGGTAAAAAAAATTTAAGTTTATTTTTTACCTAAAGTGAACATTGCTATATAGCGTCATAATTTCTTTTCCCGCTCACAAACATTGGACGAATCAATAGACGCGTATGTTACCGCGCTCAAGAACTTGCGCCTAACATGCGAATTTGGCGACTTAAGAGAAATGTTGGTACGTGACATTTTTGTCTGCGGATTAAACGATAAATACACATGCATAAAATAAGGTTTGCATGTGTATATCCAATTGAAGAAAGCAATAGAGATTTCAAGAGCCATTGAAATCACAAGAGAAAATTGCAGTCTCAAAATGAAACTAACACTATCGTAGGAGCTCTGAGGAAGAGAAATAAATACAAAGGGAGTCAAAATTACAGCAAACAAACACAATAAGCAACAGGCCAATAAACAGAATCAAATAGAAAAAATCATCAAAATTAACATTACCAACATCACATGCAATACAGTCAAAAAAAAAATCTCAACAACCAAACAAACAAATCAGGCCAATGTAACAGGTGCGATGAAATTCACAACTACAGATGGAATGTCCTAGGCGTTACATGCAAAAAATGTGGAGGAAAAAACCACTACGACAGAATGTGCCGCTCAAGAATGTATATATGTAATATCGAAACTGAGCCTATTACATCATCTAATTCAGAACCCAAAACGCTATTCCTGGGATCCCTGGAGTCTACAGCATCATCATTATCATGGGACATATGCATAAAAATGTACGGAAAAAACGTGAAGTGTCAATTAGACACTGTTGCACAAGGCAACGTCATGTCATAGGTACGCAACATTTTCGCAACTTGGATTAAATAATTCTGTTATTCAGCTTACATCAGCTCGTATTGTTACATTTACCAAAGAACCACTACCAATAATTGGACAGTTAGAAATCTCTTGTGTTTTTAAGAATAACACTACTGTTATAAATTATTTTTTTCGAACTTAATTGTCGTACGATTATAGGACTTCCAACATGCATTAAACTAAATTTAATTAAACATGTTGTCAGTGGGTTAAAATTAGAAGAAGGTGCAAATATGAGTGAAGCATTATAAAAAATAAAGTCAAGAAAGTTTATAAAATACACATAATATTGGTATAATATAACATAATATAGGTAATAACAGTTTACCATTTTTAAGAAAATTTTAAAGATTTATTTGAAGGTCTTGGTTGCTTAAAAAAGCAAATCAACCTACAACCAAAACCTGAATTCAAACCAGCGATTGATTGCCCACGACGGATATCATTCGGCCTCGAAAGTGATATAAAAAAGGAAGTTAAGAGAATGGAAGACCTAAAAGTAATTGTAAAAGTTAATGAGCCAACCGATTGGGTAAGTTCTATTGCTGTTCTTAAAAAATCGAATGGTAGTTTGCGAGTGTGCCTTGATCCCTAAAATGTAAACAAAGCTCTCTTTCTCTTTAGGCAGAAATGATAGAAAATTTTGGCGATATTCCAAATTTAATAATTTACATCGATGATTTTTTAATTTTCGGAGCAAACAAAAAAGAGCTAGGTCTGTCGGGCTAAAATTCAATTTGTCAAAATCAAAATTCCTTCAGAAGGAAGTTAAATTTATCGGACATGTATTTAACCAAAAAGGTGTAGATCCAGATGAAGAGAAAGTGAGAGCTATTTGCAAGATGCCACGTGAAGCAAATGTTTCTGATCTTCAACGTTTTATTGGCATTTTAAACTATTTAGGGTAGCACATAAATAATTTAACAACAGAAAATACAAATTTACTTCTAAAAAAGAATGTCTTATGGTGTTCTAACTCAAGTTGGAATTAGAAATAATTGCCAAGCAATGTTGTCTTGGCTCAAAAATTTCTTGACTTCAAAAAAAATATAAAATAAAATACTCTGTATCCACGTTATAAACTTTACTATATTTGTCTATTGAATGCTAACTGACAAGTGACTATATAATTTTCATCTAGTTCCCATGAAACCTCGCTTTTGGGTGCTACTGTAAAATTAACATAGAATTATGATATTACATAAGAAGGGCAATGACCATATAAACTTGACTTTGAATTTCTATCAATACATTAATATGTTAAGATTTTACATTTATGTATGTGTATGTTTACATGTATTGTGTTTCATAAGTGTTATACATTTACAATTATTAATCCCCCCTATTAAACATGTATGTAGGAAGTAATCGCCTCAAAAGTGCATCCTTTCTCCTTGTCTTGAAGTCAGCCATGATCAATTTGGTGACGGTGAGATGACTGCTGACCTCGTTTTACGTACATACGTGTACTAGAGGGAGACCATCTGCTACGAGGATGTTGACATTTGTTAACATTTCGTGTTTTTATCCGTGGTGGTCGGTGGTGTTTTAGTTTTGTCAAATTATATGTAAAATCGTAAACATTTAAATGTTTTATGTTGTGTTAGGAACCAACATGCTCCCCGCCCTCATGGTGGAGATTTCTTGGAAGCGACATCCTTCCTGCTGGCGAAATTCGGGTGCCATTCGTGGGAGTCCAAGTGACAAAGCTGAATGACTCTCATCGGTATGCAAATGAAATTGGAAGAAAAATATTAGTGAGCATATGTATGTTACATGTATAAAAAATACAAATTAAACCGAATTGAAATTCAAAATTTTAGTTATTCGCATTGGGAATCCTGCTTTATGGTGAGGGATGAGGTTTTATTTGCCCTAGGGTGAGTTGATAGTTGAATTTTAAGATTTTGTCTCTTTATTTTATGGCTTATTTTTTAAGAGTTCAAGGGTTCCGATACCGGCAAGGGGGATAATTTTACGATCGGTCGTTTGAGTGTCGATTTTTGCGTTTTTATTGTCGCGACGCCGCGCGTTAGACCGTCCGAACCGGGATGTAATTTTATTACTCGCGCGAGTGCCCATGACGAGGGCGGTAGATTATCCTCCTTCACGATCACGATGTCTCCTACGTTGAGGTTTGGCTGCCTTTGAAGCCATTTTGGTCGTTGTTGGAGAAGATGGAGATACGATACGCTCCATTGCTTCCAAAATTCTTGCAGAAGGCGTTGAATGTATCTCCATTTATCCAGACTGCTAATGTTGTGATAGATTAAGTTTCTTTCTGGGACAGTGTGTATTGGGCCCCCGGTGAGAAAGTGACCTGGTGTTAAGACCGTCAAATCGTCCGGATCTGAGGACATAGGACACAGTGGCCTAGAATTGAGGCATGCTTCAATTTGACTAAGTAACGTCGAATACTCTTCAAATGTTAATTTGGAGTTGCCTATAGTCCTTTTGAGGTGGTGCTTGATGGATTTTACTCCTGCCTCCCAGAGCCCCCCGAAATGTGGTGACGAAGTGCCATGTTGTCTTTAGAGAAGCTAATTCATTGGCAACTTCAATGCACCATTCGGACGAGAGAAATTTGCTGTCTCTCTTGATCTCGTTGTATGCGCCTTTAAAATTTGTGCCGCAATCGCTGAATATGTTTGCACATGTACCTCTTCTCGCGACGAATCTTCTAAAGGCAGCTATGAAGGCAGTGGCTGTAAGCTGGCTTACAAGCTCTATGTGCATAGCCTTAGTCGATAGGCAAATGAAAACTGCTATGTATCCCTTTTCAACTTTTCTGCATCGCCCTTTCCACAGCTTTATTTCAATGGGCCCGGCATAATCTATACCCGTGTTGGTAAATGGTCTGCAACAACGAACCCTTTCAGCAGGAAGGCTCCCCATGAGTTGTTGTTGCATCTTGGCTTTGTATCGATGGCATCTCACACATTTGTGTATTGTAGATTTCACCAGTCTCTTTATGTTTGTTATCCAATAGACCTTCCTAATTTCTGCCATCATCATTTGTAGAGTGCCATGAAGTGTGCGTTGATGGATGTCACTTACTATAAGTTTCGCGAAATGGTGCGAATCCTTTAATATCAAAGGGTGCTGTTGATTGAACGGAAGTGGTGAGTTTGTCAATCGACCTCCTACTCGTAGTAATCCTTCAGCGTCGAGAAATGGATTTAGGTTAAGGATTATACTTTTCTTTGAAAGAGTGTTCATTGTTTTCAATGACTTGATGTCTTCGGCGAAAAGCTCTTCTTGGACAAGTTTTATGAGTTGATCGTGTGCTGACGTCAGTTCATTGTGGGTAAGAGGGAACGTTGTGAGTGGTTTTTTGTTCGTTATGTTTTTTATGTTGACCAGATATCTTCTCCATATTGCTACGTTGCGCACGAGTCGATTTAATGTTGAAAATTTTTCAAAAAATGATACATTTATTAGGGTACAATGAGCTACTATCTGTGTAAAGTGAAGTTTTATGGGTGTTAGCTGTGAATGATAGAAGCATGATCGATGTTCATGTTTCTGGTTTATACCTTTGGTTTCAAGATTGGTATCAATTGGATTTACTTCTGGCAATTCGGTAAGAGAAAAATTTTGTAAAAAATTGGGACCCGACCACCACATCTGATTGTTAATTAGCTCCTTGGGTTGAAGTCCTCGTGATGCGATGTCTGCTGGATTTTCCTTTGATGCTACATGTCTCCACATCATCGGACTAGTGAGGGTCTGGATCTCAGCTACTCGGTTGGCCACAAAGGTTGTTCTTGTTAGCGGGTTCCCTTTGATCCAAGCTAACGTGATCATTGAGTCGCACCATGCGAAGACTTCAAGATTGGTGAATTGCATTGCTCGCAATATGAGACGCAACAATTTTGCTAACAAAAGGGCTACGCATAGTTCTAACCGTGGTAGTGAAATGCATTTGACTGGGGCAACTCTTGTTTTGGACGCTAGAATGCTAATGTGTTCTCTGCCGTTTTCTGTTACTCGCGCGTATACAACGGCTGCGTATGCCTTCTCCGAGGCGTCGCTGAAGCCATGCAGTTGAACATTGGCCGCATCTCCATATTGTATCCAACGCGGTATCTGCATTTCCTCAAGAACGCTAAATCCATTGCGTAGATTTACCCAAACATCTTCAGTCTCTTTAGAGATTGGGGTATCCCAAGCTAGCTCTTGAAGCCACAGTTGCTGCAAAATAAGCTTCGCCTTGATAATGCAAGGCGAGATCCACCCCAGGGGGTCAAAGAGACGGGCAATATCTGCTAAAACAGATCTTTTAGTGTATTCCTTCACTCTCGGTAAGTTGATTTTAAATTTAAACACGTCCTGTGCTTCGTGCCATCTGATTCCCAGGGTCTTTATGGTGTCAGTCGAGTCGAGATTTAGTGGAAGATTGATCTCCCTTTCATTTTCAGGTATTTGTTCTAGTACTTTAGGTGAGTTGCTCGCCCACTTTCCGAGCGGAAATCCAGCCGACTTCAAGGTGGTCAGAATATCTGCTTGAAGCTTAATCGCTTCGGATTCGGTATTTGCACCGTGAATCAGGTCATCCACATAGAATCCTTCAGTGAGTGCCTTGGTAACGTGAGGATATAATTTATTTACGTCAGCCGCTAGCTGCTGTAGAGTTCGTACGGCAAGGTATGGTGCTGATGCAGTGCCAAAGGTTACAGTCCTTAAGGCGAAGGTTTTTAAGGGCTCTGTAGGATTCGTTCTCCACAAAATCAGCTGATAAGGGGTATCAGCGGATGCCATCCATATTTGACGGTACATCATGCTGATGTCCGCAACAAATGCCACCTTATACTTTCTCCACCGTGCGATTAGCTCGATAATATCTGCCTGTAAGCGTGGCCCAATCATTAAATTGTCGTTTAATGATTTGCCATTTGATGACTTACATGAAGCATCGAATACTACGCGTAATTTTGTGGTGCTACTCGATTCTTTACTAACCGCATGGTGTGGAAGGAAGTAATGTTGGGTTGTTGAGATTCGCCTACTTCTTGTTACTTCTTCCATGTGACCAAGAGTGAGGTATTCCTGGATACAGTCGGTGTATGCCTTTTGTAGTTTTGTATTATTTATGAACCTTTTTTCTAATTGAAAAAACCTGGCCATTGCAGGCCTTAGGGAGTTGCCGAGGTTTGGGCGAATATTGTTTTTAAAGGGTAGTTGTACTTCGTACCTACCATCCTCTCTTCTTCTATATGTGCTTTGGAAATGTTGTTCACATTTTTCTTCTTCCTGGGTTAATTTTCTTTCTTCTAAATCCTCTTCTAATTCCCAAAATCTTTTTAACTGAGTATCCAGTAAATAGAAGTGATTTTGGATTGTTATTTTTGTAGACTGAGCAGCATTGTATATGTTGCCAGTCAAAATCCACCCTAACTCGGTACATTGTGCAACAGGGGTTCCTTTTTCTTCTTTTACAAGACCCTGTAGAATAATGGATGCATACACATCAGCACCTAGAAGAATGTCAATCTTGCCCGGGGTGCTATACGAAGGATCTGCTAGGGGTAGGTTGGCAAGATGGGTCCAGTCTTTGGTTTGGAACTGATGCACTGGTAGCATTGAGGTCAGTTGGTTGAAGACAAATGCCTTGACTTCGAGTGAGAATGTTGACGACGTCAATGAAAAGATTGTGAGTTCTGTTTCGTACTTCGATATGCCAGTAGAAGTCCGACCTAGACCAGTGACTTGTGCTGAAGTCTTGTTCTTTTTTAATTGAAGAAGTTGTGTGACGTTTTCGGTGACAAAGGTTGCTTCTGAGCCAGGGTCGATTAATGCCCTTAAAATGTGCTGACTGCCATTGGCTGCAAAAACTTTGACCAATGCGGTCGCTAGTAGTGCCTTGGTATGGACTTTACTAGCTAGCGCATAATATATTTGGTTCTGATCTCTGTGTCCACAATGCAAAGTATCTGTATCGTCTAGTTTATTTGTCTTTTGAATAAGGAGAGTGTTAATGTTGCAATGTGGATGACTGCATATTGCGGTTTGAGATGTGCTGGGAACATAGGTACTCGCATTATAATTGAGTTGATTTCCTACGATTTGATTTTGTTTCGTCGCAGTGCCCTTGTTTGTTGCGTCTATGATACCGTGAGGAGCAGAGTGCTGACAATGGTGACTCTGTACGTTTTGGTGTGCATTTTGTTGAGTTTTTAGCGAATCATAGTGTAGCAGCGTATGATGTTTTAAATTGCATTTAAAACAGCGGTTAGTGCTACTGCAATTGGATGTATGGTGGTCTAGCCCAAGGCAATTTGAGCAAACTGAATTTCGTTTGGTTGTCTCTATGCGGGTTTTGACGTCCATCCTTAAAAATTGCTTGCAGTGACGTAAACTGTGTGCACCTTTACAAAGCCTACAGCGAAATTGTTTGTTTTCAGCCTCAGTCTTGACATGATACATATGAGGAGCGGAAGTCTTGCGAAACGATGAAGACGGTTGTGGAAGTTTTGTATGTATGTTGGATTCCCTCATGTTTTCAAGAGAGCTAAAACGCCCTTCAATGAAGGCTAGGAACGTTTTCCAATCGGGTAAGCTCTTTGTCGTACCTAATTTTGTCTCCCAATCTTTTTGTGTTGTGAACGGAAGTTTCTGATATGTAATGTATATAAGGATGGAATCCCATGCCTCTACATTTAATCCCTGATTAGCCAAGGCATGGATACACTCAATGCTAGTATCGTGCAAAGATTTTAACGATTCGGCGGATTCATGGGTGATTTTTTGTTGTTCTAAAAGAATTCTTAATTGCGTGTTTACTAACTTCCTTTTGTTTTGGAACCTATCAGTGAGTATTTCTCAAGCTGACGCGTAGTTTTTGCTATCGATGGGAAGATGTTGTATGAGACGTGCAGCCTCTCCACACAATGAGGTTTTTAGAAATTGTAATTTCTGAATTTCAGATAGATCAGTGTTTTGGTCTATTAAATTTTCGAAAATGTTGTGGAATTCACTCCACTCTTCAAATTTACCGGAAAATGGTTTTATGTTAATCCGCGGAAGACGAATGTCGGACACAGCCGATTTTGTGACGTTTAGTCGCGAGATATCACAATTAGTGGTGTTCTGGTGCGAAAATTGTTCAATGTCATCACTTATCATACCACTAAATTGAAAATAAACTCGCTTAATTTTGGTATAAATTTCGTCCGAAATATATTTGTCTTTCAGTGGATCTGCCGCACTATTCACAATTGTCGAATGTAAACCTTTAACCGCTTTGAATAACTCGTCTACGTCCGAAAAACACGCGTTAACGTAACCCCTTGATTTACGAGTTTCGATTTTTTTTTGGTATTCCTCGAAATCAGATGCAATTTCTTCAAGAAACCGTTCTTGTCTTTCGATTGTCTTAGCCAATTTCGACATGATTAAAATGTAATAAGTTTCACACTAGCACTTCTTATATTTATTTAATTTAAGTTTTTATTATAATTTTTATTTTGATTTTAATTTTAAGAAAAAAGGAAGAAAAAATTGGATTTCCTACCTTAGTTTTGCACTCGGTTCAGTGTCTTGCCTTTTCCTGTTCTGCAATACGTTGTTCTTATGGCAGGTGTGTATGTTTAATTTGCAGTTTTGTCCGTTGCAATTGTCCGTTGTTGACCGTAGATGTCCGTTGATGCAAACCGTTGAAGTCCGTTGCAGTTGTCCGTTGACGCAAACCGTTGAAGTCCGTTGCACCCGTAGGAGACGACCGTGGCAGTGTCCGTTGACCGTTGATCTCCGTTCGCAGATGTCCGTTGAAAGAACGGAGGGTTTCTGGATAGATGTCCAAAATTTTGGTCTGTTGACCGTTGATCTCCGTTCGCAGATGTCCGTTGAAAGAACGGAGGATTTCTGGATAGATGTCCAAAATTTTGGTCTGTTGACCGTTGATGATCTCTGGATAGTTGTCCAGAACACAAAAAAGAAAACTTCGTTTTGGCCTGATTTATTCAAGGCTTCGGAGGACCATGTTCTAACTCAAGTTGGAATTAGAAATAATTGTCAAGCAATGTTGTCTTGGCTCAAAAATTTCTTGACTTCAAAAAAAATATAAAATAAAATACTCTGTATCCACGTTATAAACTTTACTATATTTGTCTATTGAATGCTAACTGACAAGTGACTATATAATTTTCATCTAGTTCCCATGAAACCTCGCTTTTGGGTGCTACTGTAAAATTAACATAGAATTATGATATTACATAAGAAGGGCAATGACCATATAAACTTGACTTTGAATTTCTTTCAATACATTAATATGTTAAGATTTTACATTTATGTATGTGTATGTTTACATGTATTGTGTTTCATAAGTGTTATACATTTACAATTATTAATCCCCCCTATTAAACATGTATGTAGGAAGTAATCGCCTCAAAAGTGCATCCTTTCTCCTTGTCTTGAAGTCAGCCATGATCAATTTGGTGACGGTGAGATGACTGCTGACCTCGTTTTACGTACATACGTGTACTAGAGGGAGACCATCTGCTACGAGGATGTTGACATTTGTTAACATTTCGTGTTTTTATCCGTGGTGTTCGGTGGTGTTTTAGTTTTGTCAAATTATATGTAAAATCGTAAACATTTAAATGTTTTATGTTGTGTTAGGAACCAACATATGGAGTTGGTTTCCAAGACATCAAAAGGAATTTGATAATTTAAAGTCTTTGATATCTAATTCTCCAATTTTGACTTATTATGATCCAAGAAACCTCTTACACTATCTGTTGGAGCATCTAAAACTGCTGTAGGAGCAGTCATCCTACACGGAACATCCCCGATTGCATATTCTTCTGCAACCTTAACAGCGTGTCAGCAAAACTACGCCCAAATCAAGAAAGAGCTTTTTACTATTCTCTTCGGTTTTACAAAATTTCACCAGTACATCATAGGTAGGCCCATTATGGTTGAAACAGACCACAAACCACTAGTACCGTTGTTTAAGCGTCCACTGCATAAGATACCAATGCGGTTGCAGCGATTTATGCTTCGTCTCCAAGGCTACGATTTGTCTGTTAGTTATAAACCAGGAAAAAATTTATTTGTCGTTGACACTTTGTCAAAGGCTGCTCTGCTAGAAACCGCTTTAACCGAATTCGACAAAGATCTACGCCTACACTGTAATTTTTTAACTAAAAGTCTACCAGCATCTGAATCTAAATTAGATGAAATTCGTCGTGCAACAGTAAATGATGACGCCCTTGCAAAAGTGAAATATTATCACAATAATGGTTGGCCGAATCATAAAAAGTCTATTGATTCATTAGCTATGCTGTACTTTAACATAAGAGTGGACGAATATGGGAAAAAAGGACGGAATATTTTATTTGAGGATACTGAAAATAGCAGTCATAAGAGGCTAAATTTATTGTACTACAAAAACCACTATAACGTGATAAGATCCTTAACAGCAGCATTTTTTTTGTGCTTATGATTGTCAAATTTGCGGTGTACCATAAAATAATAAAAATGGTCATAGATGCGTGAAGTCATGCCCGTTGTCCAAGAAATCTACCTGATATTGTATGTCAAGATTTCAACAGGTGTTTTAGAGGTAAGGACTGTTTTGATAACCACAAGATGTCTGGGTCAGTAGGAAAGAAGGCTATTTGTGAAATAGTAAAAATGTACGTCTTTCGTTCTACAATATACGGATCAGAGAGAGAACATACTTGTGGTGAATTTTTTTGCAAGAAATGCAGAAAACATGTCCATGAAGAACAGTGTTATATTCAACCGGATATTCGAACTCCGAAATTTGAGGACGTGTAATATGTGTTTTATGATTTGGGGAATCGTCAAGAGACAGATATCGGTGAAAGAGTGATTAACAACCAGCCAAATTTATGTGTTTTTCAACAAAGATGTGACCTTTGCTTAAACGATAAAAATCTTTACTTTTGCCAGAAGTGTAAATTTAGACTAAATATAAGAAAAGATCAGAATGTAATATCGGAATTCTTAGAGCACATTCTTAATGTTAGAAAAACTTTTCGAAAAATTATTGTTTTGGCTCATAACGGATAATCATATGATCACCAATTTATTTCAAACTATATTCTTCAGCAAACGATATTTCAACCAACACTAATTATGATAGGAACTAAAATTAGGAATTAGATAGGAACACAAGGAATTAGAAAACGTGAAATTGATAGACTCCTTGAACTAATTCCCCATGGGCTTGTCAGTTTTTCCAAAAGCTTTCGATTTAACCCAAACATTAAAAAAGGGTTATTTTCCGCATTTATTCAACACTACATAAAATGAAAAAAAATATTGGTCCATTGCCACCAATAGAATATTACAACCCAGATACAATGAAAACAAATGAAGACGATGTATATCTAAAATAGTATGACTAAAATAAACACAATGAATTTAATATGCAACGCAAGCTTGTAGAACAGTCGTTCATAGACCTCGACAGAGGATAGACGTGTTGACGTGATTCGGCTTCTTCATAAGTAATCCAGTTTAGCTTTAAACATAATTAGCTGTGATTTTTTTTAATTCACTCGGTAGCCCAGCGGCTAGCGGCGTCGGACATCGAAGCGTGGGATACGGGTTCGATCCCCCACGGTCCAACTTGGAAATTCTGTTTTTTTTTTTTTTTTCTCTTCGTTCTACACAAAGTGTGATTAAAACAAAACAAAAACAATTAACAAATCACGTGATGGATGGTGGAGAGCACTCCGCTCTTCCCATAACGGGAGTTGGAAAAGGCAGTAATAGTGTTGCCAGTGCCGTTAAAGCCATTAAAAGGAGGGGGAGTTGTAAACCCCTCCTAACCTAAGAAAAAAAAGGATAAATGCCGTTGAAACAGAAGATGAGGTCCGTTATGAGGGGGGCAATAACAACTTTGCCTCTCTAGCGTCATCCGAATCGGAAGATGAGGATGAGCAAATAAAGGAAATCAACATCAGCATACAAAAGCTGACAGAGAGAGTGCTTGCTATGAAGCAAAGGCAAACTGCACGCAGGCAGACGGAGCAACTAGAAGCAGAGAGCTCCCAACATAAAAAACCACAAGAGCAGAAACAACAACTGTAGTACAGTGGAGGGCTACGCGAAAGTGAAAGAGCTCCTAAGGGAAACGACGACGGAGCACTTCTCATTCACACCGAAGTGTGAAAAGCGGCAATCTATGCTGCTGAAGGGGTTGGAACCGTCTTCTGATCCTGAGGAGATCCTGGCACTGCTCAAAGAGAAGGAGTGCGAAGGACTCAAGTTTGTAGGGGTAAAGCCATTTACCACAGCTAGAGCTAGGCGGTAGAAACGGAGTCTGCCGTTCTTCCTGGTGCAACTCAGTCCCGAAAGCCGTCTGGATAGTCTAAGGAGTATCAATGTCCTAGACTATCAGGTGGTTCACTGGGAAAAACTAAAAAGGAGCGAAGGCGTTATACAATGCGTTCGCTGCCAGAGGTTCGGGCACGCCGCGTCGAACTGCCAAATGCAGCCTCGATGAGTGAAGTGCGCTAAGAACCACAGTTCCGAAGAATGTCCTCTGGGAGTTGACGGAGCATCCGATAGGTCGCAGCTCTCGTGCGTGTTATGTGGAAACGTGGGACATACCACAAACTATCGGGGTTGTCCTAAGTTCACTGACATTAAGAAAGCAAAACTGGATCGGCAGCAGAAGGTGGAGGTCAAACGTTCACCTGTTAGGTTTCAAACACCAGCCGTCACGTCTCAAATTTCCTACGCCAAAATGGCGTCAGGTAGGGGGGCTACGGTACAGCAAGCGAATTTTGCTTCTCCGGCGCCAACGCAGAGAACAACGGAAGCTGCACCTAACATGCTAGCCATCTTGCTCGCAATCCAAGGGCAGATGGCTCA
This sequence comes from Volucella bombylans, assembly GCA_949129095.1. Lineage (NCBI taxonomy): Eukaryota > Metazoa > Arthropoda > Insecta > Diptera > Syrphidae > Volucella > Volucella bombylans. Next base: position 274,945,467 of record OX422140.1, on the reverse strand, counting down.
GCTGCAAAAGCAGGTTCAAGAACAGGCCAAGCGGGTGGACCAGATCTACGCGCTGCTGCCGGGCCTAACCCAAAACATGCCGTAATGGGTACGCACATGGTGGAGCAAACTTTGAAGGTCCTTGCGTTGAATGTTAATTCACTGATTAGGATTGAACGAAGACCTGCGATGTTTAAATTGCTACAAGACCAAACTCCTGATGTGCTTTTCGCTAGCGAAACCAAGCTAACCGATAAGCACAAACTGGAGTACAATAATTATATTATTAGAAGAAGAAACCGGCCCAGATCCAAACGTGGAGGCGGTGTCGCGATCTTCATTAAAGAAGGTATAAAATTTCACAGAGTGTACAAGGGAGTTTTGCGCAGGTTCCGGGTGTTGGAGGCAGTCGTCGGTTACATCCCGCTCCGCAGTAGAAAGCGGCCGTACTTGGTCTCTGTTTATGCACCCGATACTTCACAATCCACCCTATTCTTTACAGAGCTCGACACGCTTTTTCGACTTCTGAGGCTGGAATCAGGGGAGAATTATTTTATAATCGGCGGGGATTTCAACGCTAGACACAGAGATTGGGGAAATAATTTGCCAAATACTAGAGGGAACCTACTACTCGATTGGTGGGGTCAGCACGATGTCATGTACAGACTCGGTCTTAAAGCGACGGATAAACCGTCGTTTCCCAGAGGCGGGTCTTATTTGGATCTACTGCTGTACGACGAACGCATACGACTGACAGTAATGAATTTACAAACGCTACACTGTCTGCGCACATTCGTGTATGACAGTGACCATTGCGGTTTTAGCACCGAAATTACAGTTCCCAGCGAAATTTCGGAATTGGAGGAGTTTGTTCATAGATATTCTTACAACTACAGTAAAACTCGATGGACACGCTTCTCCGCAACTTTGACAAGAGCGCTCTCCTCGAACACGCTCCACCCACCGTCCAATAGGAATTTGTTCAACGAGGAGATCGACAATTACCTAAAACAAATGGACGAGACAATTAAATAAACTATGGACACTACAATACCGCGGTATCGACGTACGACTAACGAAGACCTGTTCCGCAATCCTACTATTGACGCACTGCAATCACAGAAAAGTAGACTTCTGACAAGACTTAAAAACTTGTACAGACAGTTAACTGACCGACAAGACCCGGAACTTAGGACACTGAAGTCGTCGATTAAATATATCCAAACGCTAATAAAAGAAAATTACAGAATTTCTGTAAGTTTGTATTGGAACAACAAGGTTCGGGCTGTAAACACCAGCAACCCGAATATGTTTCTGCAAATAAATGAACTATTTTGGAGAAAAAATCAAAACGACCTTCAGTGTCTTAAAATAGCCCGGACAACAGACAACGAACGGTTACTGACAATAGCAGGTATTGATCCAAATGAAGCAGTTGACGATGACAACTTGTTTGTGATCGAGGATCCACAGGAGAAGGTTGAGACCACAGGGGCGACTTTGCAGTAAGTATACAAGGCCATTGATATCATTGGCTCTAATTATGACCTGGAAGGTCGCGTCTTGCTGCACGACTTCTGCATTCGAAATGAAATAGGGAACTGGCGATCCGAGGGCTCTGGTTTCACCCGGTTTAGCGACGAAAATATGGCAAATAACGTCATTGCCAGAGAGGGTGGCCTACCCCCGTTCATTTCGAGGGAAGGACTCCATGAGATCTTCGACACAATCAGGGCTAAGAAATCGGTGGGGACCGATGGTATTCCGAAAATCGTGCTTCGACATCTTCCTCTAGAAGCGGTGGACATTTACACCACCCTGTTTAATAGTGCAATGAATAATGCACATTATCCAGCGCATTGGAAAACGGCGGTGGTTCAACCTATCCCCAAAAAGGGAAAGGATATATCCAATCCGGCGAATCTCCGGTCGATAAGTCTCCTTCCGAATATCAGTAAGGTTTTTGAAAAAGTAATCAATAGAGCTCTGTCTAGGTGGGTTGAGGACAAACATATAGTTCCGGATAATCAGTTCGGTTTTAAGGCGGGACATGATATCTCACATGCCGCGTCTAAACTGGTTTCTGATATCGAATGGAACAAAGGCAAGAAACAGTGCACTGGTGCCTGCCTTGTTGACCTGGAGAAGGCCTTCGACATCGTATGGTTAGAGGGTCTTTTCAATAAGGCTGGGGATCAGTAAACCACTCTAGTACATTCTTTATACTATGCAAACTAACAGACAGTTCATCGTGAAGAATGGCGATGTGACTTCTCTTGGAATATTTCAAATTAAAAATGGTCTTCAGCAAGGCGCGGTCAATTCGCCGATCCTATTCAACATTTATACAAGCGACTGGATAAGTTCACTTCCCCATACTATTGCGTACGCAGACCATTTGGTAGCGTACAGAACAGGTCCAAAGATTGAGGTCATTAATATACTTTTCCAGCATCACTTCGACAAAATTAAGCTATATTGCGATGACTGGAAGTTGAGATTAACTTTCAGAAGTCGGAAACCATTCTTTTTAGGACGCCGTTGTCTGGAGCCTCTAGGGATATCAGAAAAAATTGGCGAAAGTTCTCGATCATTGGACAACGCGGACAGCCTCTTGCCTGTCGAAATGTAGTCAGATACCTTGGGATCTGGCTAGATCAGTTTCTGTATTTTAACAAAAATGTAGATGCTGCTCTGGCCAGAGCTAAATGTGCTTTTGACCTTACAAAGAGACTGTTTTATAGCAGCCAACTCGATGCGAGGGTAAAGATAATCTGCTAAATGGCCCTTATCAGGCCCATGCTGGTAGTTGTGTGTCCCGTGTGGTTCAATGTACCAGCAAGCTTAATGGAAAAGATTCGGGTGTTTGAGAGGGCTTGTCTTCACTTGTACAGAACACCAGAGTCGGAGTACAAGAAATTTTATCCTAATGAGGTCCTTTACAACAGGGCGAACCTAATACGAGTGGACAACTTCGTAATTAAGCTGACTCGAAGGCACATTGCAAGAGTAATGACCTCGACGAATAACCTGATATCTGGGGCTTACTACCCCAATTACCTTTACCACGAGAATGTGCGCTCTGACGGCTTCGTTCCACCGGAAGCATTCCTCTACCCTGATCAGATAGGGTTGATCCAGGATAGATCAGCGGTCCCGTTAATCTTCCATGTCGCTCGGACAGCTGGGGACAGGCGACTTAACTACGGCAGAGACGTCGCACACGGCAGTGTGGATCGCCTCAGGTTCAGTAGGGCGGTGGGGAATCGCGATAAGAGGGATGTCGTTCGGCAGCACCAGCATGAAAAGATGTTTCGTCGTCGTTTCCGTCAAATACGGACCAGCCTCACTAATGAGGCAGGGCTGACCAATGTATTTGCTTTGTAAATAGCGATGGCCAGCTTACATAGGTTTAGGTTAGCATTTAAGAAACATATGCATATATCAGTGTATACAAAGGTGTATACTGATATATGTATATGATCGTGTATAATGTCTATGTGTGTTTATGTGTGTATTGTGCATTTAGGTTAGGTAGGCTAAGGTTTATTTTAAGTTAGATATTAAGTTTTTATAAAAAATAAAAAATTACATCCATATGCTAAGTTTTTTGTTATCAATTTTTTCTTAGCCCTAAGTACACAAAATAAACATTTATAAATAAAATGTAAATGAAGTCGAAAGACATAGATATAAGAATTTAGATTAGCTTAGAGTGCCTGTGTGGGGCCAGTAAGTTAGTATAAGATTGTTAAGTAATTGTAAGCTAGCATTTAAGCATTTTTTGTTAGTATGTAAGAGTTAGTGATTAAGTAAATAAAATGCATTCAAAACTGAAAAACTGAAACTGAGCAAGCTTGTAGAATACTGTGTTAGTGATGTACAGATTTTAACTGAAGTATGCATAAAGTTCCGAAATATCTCCTTAGATGAATGCAAAATGAAACCGTTTTTAGAACCCGTTACAATAGCATCTGCATGTAATCTTGTGTATCGTCGTAATTTTCTTAAGCCAAGAACAATAGGATTGCTCCCCAGTAAGCGGTACAGATACACTCATAATCAATCAGTTTAGGCAATCATCTATGAAGAAAAGAAGCGAAATTGCGAAATTCAGCATGCAGGTAGACAAAGAGAAACTACGAGTATATTATCAGGGGTGAAATTCGATGGCTTTTGCAAGGAAACCAAACAAGTTTTCGAGTTTCATGGATGCTTTTACCATGGACATATATGTTTAAAAAACAATCGCGATATGTCTCTTCAAAATGACCCGTATGACACATTGAATATTCGCTATGAGAAACATCTTGCTAAATCGGCACGGTTAAGACAGTTTGGATATGAAGTTATTGAAATGTGGAGTGGCGAATTTGAAAAACAGTTGAGTGTTTCATATCATACTCGTATTACCGATTGTTCTCAAATAGATTTGAAAAACATCACCGGAATTATCAAATGTAAAATGCTACCACCAAAGCAGTTATTACACCCTGTACTTCCCATAAAACAAAATAATAAACTCATTTTTACATTATTTAGAACATGCAGCGATGAACTATCTCAAGAGGAACATTGCACTCATGCCGAAGATGAAAGAGCCTTGCACGGAACCTGGGCTATTGACGAAGTTTTGAAAGATATAGAGAAAGGATATAAAGTATTAGATATTTGCGAAATTTGGAAATATTTAACCGTTCAATATCACAGAGTTAAAAAATCAGATGGGGTTTTCACTCAAATGACAAATAAATTTATTAAAATGAAACAGGAAGCATCAGGATAGCCTAGTAAATGTACTACAGAGGAGAAGAAACACAAATACATATATAGAGGACTTCTTTTACAGGGAAGATATTAAATTATATTATACAGAAATTTGCAATAACCCCGGAAAAAGGTCATTGGCTAAACTCATATTAAATTCATTTTGAGGCATAGTAAATGCGGTCAAAGGGAAAACCAGCAGAAAACAAGTATAATTAATAATCCATCAGAATTATACGAAATGCTTACAAATCCAAATGTTGAAGTGCGTCATATCCTTGCTAATAAATGAGGAAAATATTGTAGTGAGTTGGTTGTATAAAGAACATGCAGCAGAGACATCATCAATTGTTAATGTGTGTATTGCAGCTTATACAACTGCACAAGCTCATCTGAAATTGTATAGTTATCTGAAAATGTTGGGAGACAGAGTTTTATACTATGATACCGATTCGGTTATCTAATTTAAATTAGTGGTAATTTAGTGGGGGCCCCCATTTATTTCGCATAATGCAAGCTTAAACTAACTTAAAAACTAGGACTTAAAAACTAACAAGAATTAAGGGTTAGGTAGTAAGGGAATGGTGGAGAAGATCAAATTTAAGACGAGAAGTGCTCAGATTAAAATCAAAGAGGGGGAGGTTTGAGTTGACCTTATGGAGCAGGCGGGAGATTGGTTCGTTAGAGCCATAAGAGGTGCGGTGGGTTGGCATATAGAAGAGACGAGGACAGCGTAAATAACGAGGGTTAGTGCTGAAGGAAATAGAGTTGTAAAGGGAAACGCAGTACACAGAACTGGAGAGCATTCGATGAATGAAGAGAATGTCAGCTACGTCTCTGCGTTTTTCGAGGATATTCAGGTTAAGTAGTTTGAGGCGGTCGCGATAGGGAGGCAAGATAAATGGGTCACTTCAGGGTAGTCCACGAAATCGAAGAAAACGACGTTGAATGTGCTCGATTCGGGATATATGAATTCGCTGAAAGGGGGACCATACTTGGCTGGCATATTCAATAAGGGGTCGGACAAGGGTAATGTAAAGTGACCATGTCACATAAGGGTTGCAAAATTCTGTAGACCAACGTTTGATAAATCCGAGCGATGAGATGGCTTTAAGGATTATCTCATCAATAAGCGAACGGAAGTTTAACTCTCTATAATATAAAATTCCAAGGTCGCGAAGGGATTACGCGAAGGGATTAAACGCGGGGTACGGGTTGTACATGCAGAAAATAAAGTCGAGATGGGCATTGATTGGATTTACGAGACAAAATCATAGATTGCTATTTAGAGACATTAAGCAATTAAGCATTAAGACAAAGCAATTTTTTAGACACAAAGTAGAAAACCTATCGAGGTCTTCTCGAAGGAGAATAGAGTCTTGGGGTGAAGAGATCGTTTTGGAGAACTTAGTGTCATCGTAAATGGATACGGAACAGTGTTTGAAAATCTTCTCAAGTTCGTTTATAATTAAAAAAAAAGAGGGGACTTAGAGGGCTGCCTTGTGGGACACCAGAAGTTGCTAAAACGGGGTTGAGAAGGCTGACCTAAAGCGAACGCTATAGTAACGGTTCTCCAGATAAGAAGATATCAATTTTAACAATAAAGAAATCCGTGCTGACTAGGTGATATAAGTGACTTGCATTGAAAGCTTAGAACTTCGTATAAAAAACTTTCGAAAATTTTAGTTACGTGAGAAAGCTTAGCAATGGGACGGTAGTTGCTTACTTCATTCTTTGATACCCTTTTGTGAACAGGAATAGGTATGAAAGAGGTATTCCAACTTGGGGGAATTCCCCTTGTGTGAGCGACAGAAGAATGAGGGAGGAAAGTGGGTGCGAAAGATTGGAGGCACACTTTTTGAGAAATATTGTTGGGAGCGCATCTGGACCGGATACAAATTCATCATTGAGATTTTGTAAATTTTCTTCGATAAGGGTGGACTCAGAAGATTGAGAGAGGGAGAGAGGGGCCAATGGAGAAATTGAGAAGGCAATTGAAATAGATGGAGTCGGGTATAAAGAAGTTATCTGCAAATGACTTTTTAAAAAAGTTTGCAAAATAGTTGGCAATAATATGTGGGTCGGTCGATGATACGAGTGGTTTGTCAATTTAATATTTTTTAAATTGAATATAAAAAAAAAAAATAATTTCACAGCACGTCTTTATTCCGCCAACTTAACAGAGCAAGTAAACAATACGATAGGAAAATAGTTCAGTTACGCTAAAATACAATGTAATGAGCATAGATCTGCTGATAATGAGGGGAAATTATGTACAAACTGTCTTAACGTTTAATCATTTTGCGGAGATTTTGACTACAATACATAATTCAGATAACATAGTGGTAGTAAAAGGTATTCGTTAATTTTATGAAATACGAGTATGTTACAAGTTTAGATTCGAAAGTGCATTGAAGCATACATAAATGTAAATAGAAATGAAATTCAAAAATTAAGTGCAATAAAATATGTGTTGATAAAATGATATGAGAAAATACTGAACATTCTCCCCGCCTTGAAAGCCGTAGCTTTCAAGATAGCCTTTACTTATCGTCTTCAATGTTGGTGACAGGTTGGTTTTGCAGCTCATCTTCAGTTTTGTTGCAGGGTAATATGCAGATTTTTGAAATTGCTCTTTTCACTATGCCTGATTGAGTTGTAATATTTGCTACGCGGACAAGACCATCCGACCCAGCAAATACTTCCACGATGCGTCCCAGTGGCCATTTAAGAGATGGTAAATTTTCGTCCTTGATAATGACCAGGGTGCCGACTTCAATGTTTTTCGTAGATTTATTCCATTTTTTCCGCTGCTGCAAGGTGTTGAGATATTCATGGCTCCACCGGTTCCAAAATAGTTGTTGCATATATTGCACTTGCTGCCAGCTTCCAAGTCGTGCAAAGTTTTGATGAGGTAAGTCTATTTCCGGGATAGTAGACATAGGAGAACCAATTAGGAAGTGAGCCGGAGTCAGAGCGCTTAAGTCGTTAATATCATCTGAAACGGGACTTAAAGGGCGAGAGTTAATAATTGCTTCGATTTGACAAGTTAGTGTATGAAGTTGTTCGAAGGTTAATGCGGCATAACCAACAACGCGGCGAAGATGATATTTAACAATTTTTATGGGAGCCTCCCATAGTCCTCCAAAGTGCGGTGAACGACTTGGGATGAACTTCCAGCAAATTCCCTCGTTGGCACATTCTCTTTGAATGAGCTCGCTGCCACCTTCATCCTCGTGGAACATGCGTTTGAGTTCTTTCAGCTGAGAGTTCGCACCAACGAAATTAGTAGCGTTGTCCGATAATATTGTTTGTGGTTTACCACGCCTTGATATGAATCTTCGAAGCGCCGCCAAGAAAGCTGCTGTCGACAAGTCTGTTGCAAGCTCTAAGTGTACAGCCTTAGTGCAAAGACAAATGAATCGGCAGATATATGTTTTTGTAGGAGCTCTATCACGTATTCCGGACTTGTTGTAGAATGGTCCACAAAAGTCTATTCCTGAATGCAGGAATGGTCTGGCAGGCCTTATCCTCTCGTTCGGCAGATTTCCCATGATTTGGCTACATACGAATGGACGAGCTTTGAAACAACGGACACATCTGTTAACTATCTTACGGATCATCTGCCTTCCACCTAAGGTCCAAAAACGCTCTCTTATGAGAACCATGAGAGCTTGGCATCCTGCATGCATGTTTGTTATATGAAAGTGCATAATCAAAGTTTCGGTGAACTGATGCGATTTGGGCAGAATTATTTGGTGCTTGGCATCGAAGTGTAAGTCCGCATTTTTTAGTATGCCACCGACGCGTATTAGTCCGAAGTCATCTATGAACGGATTCAATCCTGACAACACACTTTTTCCAGTGATACTAGTTCCATTTCGAAGTTGTTTGTAGTCATGACCGAAGGCATTTATTTGAATTGTTCGAATAAGTAATTGAAGACCATAGTCCAAGTCTGACGCTGAGAGTTGCGCGTTTCTTCTGTGTTCCTTAGATGAATTTGAGTTCTTAATAAATCGCCACACATAGGAAAAGGTACGGCGAATACGATAGAAGTCATTTATAAATTTGCATTTCAATGTAATATCCTGTGTTGTTGACGCAATTAGACATGTTTTAGGAGCACGTTTCTCAGGAATGTTCTCAGGCAATGAAGAATCCAATGAGGGCCATAAATCTGGAGGATCGCATAGAAACTGCGGACCGCAAAACCATAAATTGGAATGACTTAAGTTTAATGGAGACATGCCTCGTGAGAGAATATCTGCAGGGTTTTCGTTGGTTCGAATGTGTCTCCATTCATAACCGTCGGAGATATTCTGAATTTTTGTGACTCTGTTAGCAACAAAGGTATTCCAATTGCAAGGTGGAGATGAAATCCATGCCAGCACAATGGTGGAATCAGACCAACAAAAAATACTTTCTGGAGTGAGCGTAATGGCTTGACGAACACGGCTTATTAGTTCAGCTAACAAAAAGGCAGCGCATAGCTCTAATCTTGGAATGGATATAGTTTTAAGAGGAGCTACCCGAGACTTTGAGCAAAGTAGCCGTACCTTTAGTATGCCATTAGCGTTGATGCTTCTTATATAGACGGAAGCGCCGAAAGCATGCATGCTGGCATCAGCAAAGCCATGAATTTGAAATTTGCTATTGAATGAAAATGCGTATCGAGGAAAACTGATTTTATCCATGCGGTGTAATTCATTGACAAATTGTAACCACGAAGTATGTAGGCCAGCGGGAAGAGTTTCGTCCCAACTCAGGCTTTCTTTCCACAATGTTTGCATAAAAACCTTAGCCTTTAAAATGCCCGGCCCTATTAATCCAAGAGGATCGTAGAGTTGGGCAATTGTAGATAGGACTGTACGTTTGGTAAGTCTACTCGAAGTGCTCAGTTTGTTGTTTGAGAATAAAAAATCATCCGTCTCAGGATTCCAGATTAACCCTAAGGTCTTTGTTACACTGCCATCATTGATTTGAAGATATACTTCTCTATCCTCTAATGGGGTGCCCACCAATGCCTCTTCTGAATTCGAACACCATTTTCGTAGATGAAATCCTCCCTTTAAAAGTAGGGCAAATACCTCTTTTTTAATCTGAAGTAGATCTTCAACCGTATCAGCACCAGCCAGAAAGTCATCTACATAGAAACAGGACCTGACTGCCTTGGATCCTACAGGAAAATTATTTTGTTCATCTATCGCAAGCTGGTTTAGACTACGTACGGCAAGGAAGGAGGCGGGAGATGTGCCATAGGTAACAATATCGAGGTAACAATAGCAGAATGCTAAAGAGATAGGGCTGTAAAGTTGGGCCAACCATTAAAATATCATTCAAGGATGAACCAGTTGATGTTTTAGCCGAACCGTTGAATACTATGCGAAGTTTTGTGCTGCTGCTGTCGGCCTTGAAGACGCAGTGATGGGGTAAGAAGTAGTGAGCTTGTCGTAGAATGTCTGATGAAGCAGGACTCATATGATTAAGCGACTTATATTCGGACATGAACTTAATGTATTGTTGCTTGACATCGGGATGACGATTGAGTTTCGATTCTAGATTCAAAAACTGTTTCTTAGCCAATTCAAAGGATGCACCGAGATTGGATGGGGAAGCCTTAAAGGGTAGCTTGACCTAGTATTTTCCTGATAGTAACCGTTTATGCGACTGGACGAAATGATTTTCGCAATCGAGTTCTTCTTGGGAATACGTTCGACTAGATTTGTCACATAATTCAATTTCCCAGAAACGTTTTAATAGAACATCCAATGAATCATTGTGGTTGGAGGAATCAATTAAATCAGAAGCCGTTGCATTTAAGCATATGGCCTTGTTAACTAGATAGTTAAAATTGCCTGAGACTATCCAGCCTAATCTCGTCTTCTGTATAGTAGGTAGATTTTCTCCTAGGTGAATCTGTCCGACCGAAAGAAGTTCAAAAAATAACGATGCGCCGATTAATATATCGATTTTCTTTGATTCATAAAAATATGGGTCAGCCAATTCTATGTTCTTGGGAAGTTGGAATGAGTTGACATCAAAACATTGGTTTGGTTGATTTTCCGTTATCGACGGCAATAGAAGACAGTCAAGGGTGGCGGAGTAATCATTTATTCGAGAACGTAGGGTAATATTAACCTTATAGTTTACGGATGCTTGAGTGGAACCGATGCCACTGATAGAGATGTCTACCCTAGATCGTTTAAGTGCTAGCCGCTGAGCCAGCCTATAGGTGACACAATTTAACTGAGAGGCCGAATCGAGAATCGCTCTACATGGTATAAATTGTCCGTATTTATCCTGGACGAGAACAACAGCAGTTGCCAAAACGACAAATCGATTGCGCTCAGGTTGCATTACAGACGAAGATGTATCTTTAAATAATTTCGAAGTAAGAACAGCTTTGTTTGAAGCTGACGAAGAGGATGGGGCAAGGGAAGAAGAAGGTTGATTTTCCTTGCGATTTACCTCTAATAAAGGGGAATTCCTAGGTTGAAAATTGACAATGCTTTCTAAATGCAGAAGTGTGTTGTGTCGCCCCTTGCATTGCTTACAACCCTTAGATTTGCAAAAACGAGTGAAGTGTCCTTTTCTTAAACAATTTAAACATAGACCACGTTCTTTAATCTGAGCAATACGTTGATCGATTGAAAGAGCAATAAAATCTTGGCAAAAATATATACTATGGTTATTTGAGCTACAAAATACGCATGCATTGTTAGCAGAATTTGATGTAACAAGTACCTTTCGATTATTCCCTTTACTAGAATGGTGAGGATTGCCGATATTTCTTGTGGTATGCTGTTGTGTTGAGCTTGCAATATTTTCGAGTGTTTGGCATCGCCTCTCCAAAAACGTTGACATTTCTTCCCACGTTGGTATAACGTTCAACGGTGCTTCTTCCTCCCATTTACCCTGTGTCGATTTATCCAGCTTATTTCCTACTAGATATAGCAGAATTCCATCAGTGATTTGATCCTTGTTGGCTAATGACTGCAATGCCCGTAAATGCGAGTTAACAGAGTCACAAATGTCCCTTAACCCCTGAGCAGGTGGTTGATGGATTGCAGGAAGAGCACAAATTTCTCTTATGTGAGCCTGAAAAATCAAACGATTGTTGTTAAATCTTGTTCTTAATAATTGCAAGGCGTTTTTATAATTATCGCCTGTGATTTCCAATGATTCAATCGTCCGGAGTGCTGAGTCTTCGAGGCAAGAGCGAAGATGTTGAAACTTTTCTATGCTGGATAGCTCTTCATCAGAATCAACTAAAGTGGAGAACATTGCTTGAAAGTTGGGCCAATCAGTATATTTTCCCGAAAATGATGTGAGCTTCAACTTGGGAAGATGGGCATTTCTCGGTTTAGGAACAGTTATGAATGATGACTCGTCATGAGCTGGCGGCAAGGCACGTGGTTTTTTCGACCCAATAAGAGTTAAAATTTTAGTTTTAATGTAGCAATAATTATCTTCAAATACAGAACGCTTATCACCCTCAAGTTCCTTAGAATCCATCACCTCCAACTCGGTCTGAACTTGATCGAATTTTATCGCATATGACTCCAACATACCTAACCTCGTTTCCAGCTCAGGAATCGTTATGTTGTCAGGAACACTCGCAAAATAATTTTTTATTTTTGTTAATTGTCCTATGACTGATGAGCGCTTCACCTTCACTGCTGCGACTTCCCTTTCAACTGTAGTCATTTTTTTTTTTTTTTTTTTTTTTTCACGATCGATCAGAGTCACAAACTATATTAATTAAATTTTGTTTAGACCGAGTAAACAACTAGTTGAATGATTATAAGTTTATAACAGAGTCCTGTCACGGTCGCCAATGGTTTGTCAATTTAATATTTTTTAAATTGAATATAAAAAAAAACCAATAATTTCACAGCACGTCTTTATTCCGCCAACTTAACAGAGCAAGTAAACAATACGATAGGAAAATAGTTCAGTTACGCTAAAATACAATGTAATGAGTATAGATCTGCTGATAATGAGGGGAAATTATGTACAAACTGTCTTAACGTTTAATCATGTTGCGGAGATTTTGACTACAATACATAATTCAGATAACGTAGTGGTAGTAAAAGGTATTCGTTCATTTTATGAAATACGAGTATGTTACAAGTTTAGATTCGAAAGTGCATTGAAGCATACATAAATGTAAATAGAAATGAAATTCAAAAATTAAGTGCAATAAAATATGTGTTGATAAAATGATATGAGAAAATACTGAACAACGAGTATATTATCGAACGAGAAAGAGGGGGATAACCGTCTGATTTTGTTTTGTAGTTGACGAATTGATAAAATATCTTAGGATCGTTGATCAGGTTGGTCTGCGCTGTGCCGAGAAAGCACTGATAGAGGCAGTTATAGAGTTGGGTGAATTGCAGGTAAGTTCCAAGATAGTTAGAGTAGTCATAATAAGAATTGGTGCGAAGAAAACCTGGCCACAATTTGTTTCTTCGTAAAGAGCGAAGCCTTCTGTTGTACCATCGAGGGGAAATAGATGATGTTTTATGCCGTGAAATGGGGACGTAGAGAGAAATGGAATTACATTTTTCACTGTAGAAAATGGGGACAGCGTTAGATAAGGATAGGTTGGTAAAATCAAAAAGTATTAATTTTGTTAAGATAGATTTTGCGAAAATTAGTTTTATGGAAGTTGTAAGAAGAGATGGTATTATTGGCCCGGGTCTACCCCGGACAACTTTAGTAAGCTTATTAACAAGAAAACTTAAAGCTAGACTTAAAAACTAACAAAGATATACTTAACCTAATGGGGCAAGGAGAAATGGTGGACGGGGGAGATGTTAAGGGAGTGGCATATTGAGCAGCGCTTTTTTGATTTCTTGTTTGCTGCTATTTAGGTCAAAGACTTCGGCGTAGTTGTTCGTTATACGCAACATTCTGGATATGGGTTCAAAGTGACCGTAGTTGGTGCGATGATTTCGGATCAGGAAGAGTGGGACAGATCTTAGGTTACGGGGATTGGGAGTGAATGCAATATTTTGCGTTATTGTCGAGCAGTCGATATTTCCAGTCAGTAACTGGTGGATAAAAAGTACATCAGCGACTTCACGACTTTTTTTAGGGTATGCATCCTAATTAGTTTTAGCCTATTTTCATAGGGGGGCAATCCATATGGATCGGCCCAAGCTAGATCACGAAGTGCAAAACGGATAAACCTGCGTTGGACTGCTTCTATTCTTTCAATGTGGGTTAGTTTATAGGGTGACCAAACTTGGCTGCAATATTCGAGAAGAGGCCTTACAAAAGTAATGTACAGGGACTTTGTAACGTAAGGGTTGGAAAATTCTTTTGACCAGCGTTTGATAAAGCCAAGTACAGAGTTAGCTTTATTTATAATGCTGCCAATATGTGAGTCGAAATTCAATTCTCTATCACAAATTATACCTGGATCCCGTACTTGGGTAGTGGAAGGAATAGGCTCATCGCAGATGAAGTAGTTTCTTGGAGGGGAAGGTAGACGTTTACGGGAATAGGTTAAAGAAGTGGGGTAGGATGGAGAGTTATTGAAAAATGATAGAAGAAGAGGGGGGTGAAAGTTCTCCGCAGTTTATAGGATAAAGGGGCACAACGTTACTGTGCAGTTAATAGGATCACTAGTGAAAATAAGGTCTAGTTGCCTACCGATAGAATTAGGGACGTCACTTACTTGGCACAGGATTGAGTCAGTTATGCAATGACACTCCTTGGATGAACTGGCGTTAGACGCGGTAAAAAATAAGTGATCATCCGATGGAATCCAGTTTAGCAAAGGCAGATTAAAGTCAGCAAAGATAAGGATATCGTCGATGGAATCACTTAGGTCAATTAGTTGGTCTATTCCTTTAAGAAAGGATGTACGATTCAATAGGTTGAGCTGGGAGAATGTAGCAACACATAACGTACAGGAATCTATTGGGAAGTGTTGTTTTAATTGAAACAAAGTCAAGATTAACAGAAGAAGAGATAGCGATGAGAGAAGAGTTAAGGTTATTGTGAATGGCAAGTAGGACACATCTACATGAAGAATCAACTTTAGGGATGGCACGATCATTAAACATAGGAAGAGAGTGATATTCATCTCGCAAAACATTATAAGAAGATGGAAATCGTTCCTGGCTCTTTATGTCGTGGATCAGATTGGTTTTTGTAAGAGCTTACACGTCGAAAGAGAGACCCTGTGATTTAGACAAGACAGCACGAATCTTAGAGCGCAAGCCTCTTACGTTTTGGTAGTAAAATATAAGAGGTAGTTTGTTGCGCGGAGGAGTAGGGGAGTGTAGAGGAGATGCAGGCAAAGAAGGCAAGTTAAGAACGCGGTTGCTCGGCTCTAGCTCGTCGGGTTGGGTTGGTTCTTGCCACTACCCCGTGCATCGCAACTCAACTTACCTTTTTGCTTCGTGCCGAATTATAAAAAAAAAAAGAGAGAACAAAGATAGCCTGGAGAAAGCTACGTTATTTCACGGACGGACTTCAAAGAAAGGGGGAGGGAAAGATGGTAGAAAAAAAGAAGAAAAGAAACAGCAGGATCACATCTGTGTGCCATCACCACTGTGCAAGACCGGGACTAGCGCGATGTAGCTAACTAAACCTACACTAACCTAAGCCCTAACTACCGAACTTAATTAACGACTTATAACTAAACCTAAAGCTAACTTAACCCTATGTACCCTACACCGAATAATATGTCCCAGGGTCACACAGCGGTGACAGCGCGTCACGACCTGAAATAAGCCGGGTGTTGTTGGTTGAGGATGGCCAACCCACCCGTATCGCACTTGGATGCGACCAATTGCTACCATCTGGCCACATCTGTGAATGGTAGCCCCTAAACGAAGTTCCTCCCAGTCTCCACCTGTAAAAAAAAACTTCAGGAAAAGTCAGTCACGTCATATTCGTTATGTCGTCATCGTGTTACGTCACGTCCGGTCACAGTCGCCCCATCGAAGGACGGTCGGTCCGCCCATCCACACACCACTTGCTCTAAGCCTACTCCATTATCACAATAAAACACTTAACTCAACTCATAGCAATAATAATTGGGTTTATTAATATAAAATTCACAAAATAAAATTTAATAACTAATGTGTATAAGTTCTCTTTTTTTTTTAATTCTATTTAAAAAAAAATCTGTATGGCTACTTTTATTCTAGCCAAAAAGCGTATGTACTCGTATATGCATAGGACTTACCGGTTAGACATGGATCCCCGTAGTTCTGGCGCCAGCACTTCGACGAATCGCTTATGTGAAAAATAAAAAAATTCGAAAAAAAATTAAAAAAAACCCAACTTACTTAATCCTAACCTTACTCTACACAGTAAATTCAAAAAAAAACTCAAATCTAGAATTTAACCTATTCACTAAATTCCAAATCTTTCCACTTATTTATTTATATATATACATATATATATGTATACCTATATGTACATATAAATGTTCTTTTTTTTCAATAATAATAAAAATTGTTTTTGTCACTTATTTTGCGTATGTTATTGTTTTTTTTGCTTTATTCACTTTTATATTTTGTTGTTGTTGTTGTTGTTGTGGTTGTGGTCCCGCGGAGCACCTTTAGGAGTATATGGGGAAATCGTATCTCGCACTACGATTTTTTTTTTTGTTTTTATTTTTGTAATTTGCACCACACCAGCAAGGACTTTTCGCCCACCAGCTTACTTGTGGGTTATCCTTATTGCACCGGTAACAAAAAAAATGGCACCGTGTAGGTGTAATGGAGGATGGTTCAAATGATCGATCCTTTTTTTTTTGTACCGCGGGAGTCCCTTTGAGGTTTTTTTTTTTTTTTTGTTCTTCTTTCATAGTGAAAAAAAGGCGCGGACATCCGGTGGATATAAAAAGGAATCTCTCCCGTATATACGGAGCGAGAAACTTTACGCGCCGCAGTCAAACAATTTTTTTTTTTTCTATTATTTTTGCGTTTCGCGTTTACTAAGAAGCGAGTATCTCAACCAAAAAAAACAAAAACGGAACCCGAATAATAGCAACCTTGTTGCTTTAACTCCAGACATCGACTGTCCCGACTTTTAACTCCCAAAGAGGAAAAAAAGTCCCACCCAACACGACCTTGTCGATATGTCCCCAGAGACACAAAAAAAAAAACCAGATCTTGATTCCATCAGCTGATCAAAACCCGTAAAGGCCATTGACCTATATAATTGGTCTCGTTCTCTAAATAAAAAAAAAATGTCCCATTTCTTTGCTTCTTTAGCCTGTTTCTATTCCCCACTCTAATCTCTGCCACTCATCTGTGGGTTCATGCCTAAACTTATACCTATAATAAACTGCCTCCCACACCATCTATCTCCTTAGCAAAGCTTGCCACCACCTCCTCCTGGATTTACATTGGCCACCACAACTCTCTACGACAAAAGAGACATACCATATACACCATAGTACGAAGAACACAGGAAGAGAGTGAGCCTACGAAGAAAGTGGAATGAGGGAATTCGAAAATAGTAGGACGTTTGATAGGGTTAGGTTTTGTTGTAAGTTCGGAAAGAGAGATTAGTAGGACCAATTGATAGATTGGGTGGGGAAAAGGTCTGTTTTTGAAAAGGGGTAAATTTATTGGATTTGGTACAGTGAGCGGACACAAATAGAACACCACAATTAAACATATTTAATTTTTTGTAAATAGGCTGACGCTACAATCTTTTTATCCATTAGCCTAGAGAGCGCGTAACGGCATTCTGTGGTGTCTATATTCTTTTGGGTCAATTTAACGTTAGGCGCGAAAGGGGACCAAAAATAGGGACTGGGGCCCGTGAAACCGAGCGGAATTTAAGATATGCGAGCTGATAAAGTTTGGGTATTTGGCTCCTGTTGTAAGTTCGAAATTGGGAAAGCAGTTGTTAGTACTCGTGGGAGGGGGTGTGGGTGGTTGAGAACTGACGGTATCAGGGGCAGGGTTTAAATTAAATGAGATGCGTTGGGGCTTGTCATTTAAAATGTAAGCCGTTTAGGGGAACCCGATCCACAGACAGGTGAATTCATTGGTGATATGACTGATGAATTAGAGTGCTATGGACATAGAAGTTACATTGTTGAATTTGTAAGTGGTGACCCGAAAAATTATGCTTACAAAGTCTATAGTAAAAACGATGAATGTGAAAAAATCCTTTGCCCGGTCAAAGGAATCAATTTAAATTATTCAGCATCGAAGAAGGTAAATTTTGATACAATACAGGAAGCTGTAATTAATGCAGAAAATTCAGAGAATATAAAAATTGTTTCGAATAATATTCGTCGGACATACCAGCATGAAGTAATCACCATTCCAGAAATAAAAACCTACAAGGCCAAGGCAGAAAAACGTAGATTTCTTGAAGATCATAGTTCTTTACCATAAAGTTTTAAACGAAGGAAAACTGTATAATATAAAATAGTTGAAGATCAATTCAGTGAATCCCCCATTCCAATGTAGTACATTGGTGATTCACATAAGCCCAGTGAGCCTGCCTCTTTAAGGGTGTTGACAGTTGATTCAAGTTAAACGGAGATTTTTAAAATGATGGTGGTATCCATTGCACAGTAGAGCCAATTCTTTTAAAATGAAGCTATTATTTTCCCTTTTGAAACCCTGACATCAATAAAATACATTTTTCATTCAACGATTTTACGCGCACGGGTGTTTTCTCTTCAGTAGTCAACATTCGATTATATTAAATATAAATAAATTATATTTCTCGCGAAACTATTCGACTCAAAGGATTGTAAATCATGTAATGGAATTGAATTGGTTTTGAAGTTTTAATTTCAATACGGATGTCTACAGGGCTGGTTTTATTAATTCACTTTGATGTCTACAATCTATTATGAAAATTGTTGCTTGAGTTTTAAATCCCTCGACAGTAGCTGTCCAGCAACTGATCGACTGTAGTAAGTTTTTTTGAAAATCACTATACATATTGTACAACAAGCTGTACTTATTATTATCAAAAGATAAATTTAAGTCTTCAAAAGGGTAACTTTTAACAAGTTACGTCTATTGGTTTGAAGAGCAAGAATAATGTAACGCGGTTTTTCCAGCTGACAGGTTGTTTTTACATTCCAAATGTGATGGTTGGTACTTGGCATTACAGGGTACTCGTATAGATCTCAGTTTCAGAAAGCGATTTTTATTGTTTGACCATTGCTTACAGATTTGTATCTTCTTCGGTAATTAATGAGTTTGCATCGGTACGCGATCCTGTTAGAATTAAATCATGTCAACCATTTGGAATTATTCGTTTTATTGGCTTGAAGTACAATCAAAACATTTATAAATGGAGCTCGACTTCGTTCATATGGCCACCGCGGGCACGTTTGCAGCGGTCGATTCGTTGGATCCAATTTTCAACGACTTGGCTACACATTTCGGCCGAAACGGCCGCTATTTCGCGTTCAACAGAAAATAGTCACGCGGCGTTAAATCGCACGACCGAGGCGGCCAATCGACTGGCCCATTTCTTGAGATAACACGCTCACCATATTTACTCTTCAATAAATCGATTGTAGCGTGTGCTGTGTGGCTTGTGGCATCATCCTGTTGAAACCACATGTCGCCCAGTTTGATGATTAGTGAAAGAGTGAGTTCACAAATTATATTCAAAGTTGTCAAGTCCCTATTGGAAAACCATTTACTTGATGTAATACCCACATAACGATTGCAGTCAATTTCGACACCATTTAACTCATAAGGAATTTCATCGAATCGAATAAGAAAGCTATTCCATTATTTATAAGTTTTGTTTTTGCAACTACCATTCCATCAGTTTTAGATACAGTACCCTCAGATGTAACTTTCTGAAGGTAAAATATTAAGGTTATGATGTTGGAGACAAATTTGAATAATATCATTTAACTGTTCAGGTATTCCAGTTTTGAGATACTCTCCTCAATTTTCGGTTCCTTTAAAATAGTTAATATATTTAAAGGAAATGATTTTAATTTTTTATTTTATAACCTATATATAATAAAAATTGTTTATTTTGTTTTGTAACACCTGATACCCTTCTGACAGGTGTTGACTGTATACTAACAGTAGTGGCAGTGCTACCTTTCTTTCTTTCATAATCTAATGTGGGTGAAAAACAATCGTATACTCGTATTACCATTGTTGTGGTTTAAGATGTAATCTTAAACTGTTAGGGTTTCTCCTCTAAAGTTTATTAGATTTCCCTCTTGATCCAAGAGATTTAAAGTTATTGATCTTATTCTTTTAGAGTTCACAGGTAAATAAATAGATAACATTTCGTGGAACCTCCACTATTTTATATCCAGGGCTAACCTTAATAGAAAATTCATGAAGTATATGGGATGGCTGACTATTGATATATGTTTCGTCAATAAAGTTACATTCGATACGTACAATATTCACTCTATTAATGTTAACATACATAAATATCTGATTCGTGTAATTTGTTAGGAGCAAGCTTTTTCCTACTGCCCCCAAAAGTGAACCAATGGAATTAGAATGAGAGAAATCGATTTCCATAGTACTACAAATTTCACACTTTTAAGAGTATTATTCTTTGCCCTTATTTGGATTGATATTTTGTCTGGATTTTCCTTATTATGTAGTGTGAAAGCCCTCTGAATATATTTATTTATATCTTCGATTTCGTATGAACCAATAAGAAAGGTTAATTCGTTACTACCAAAATTAAAACGATTATTAAATGAATCTATATTCGGTATGAAATTATAGGTCTGAAAATCAACTAAACCACATACGTAACCTGACTTCAAAATAATCAGTGCAAAATACTCTGTAGTTAGATTGGGTTTGTTCCCACTTAATGTAAGTGTTAGTGACATTGCTGACCGTATAATAATATTGAATATTTTTACATAGATATCTTACAACTTCTATTGGCGGTTTTAAATTACCAAAACTATAAAAGTATTTTATTGTATGTTGATTCTTAACATAGGCTAGCCAATGTGATCCTTAACATTCCCTAACATTCGGTATTTTTGGTAATTTATCCCTCATGTAAGCACCTCGAAAAATAAGGAATGGGTTCTCCCAAATTCCTTAATGTCAATATTGATGAGAGTACTATTGGGTAGCAAAAGTAAAAGTAAAAGTAAAAAGTAAAAGTTGTAAAAGTTTTTTTGAGTCTTGAGCTTTTAAAAAAAGCCCATATCCTTTTTTATAGGACTGTACATAAAGTCCCTTACCTTGCTTTATATTAATTCCTTCCATTGCAAGATTGTGACGTTTATTTTCTTCTAATTGTTAACAGCTTTTGCTTCATTAACTGCTTTAGCTATCTCAGCAGCGCCACCAGCTACCGATCCTATGGTTGATAGTCCAGCTGAGATAGGTAAAAGAGGTAAAAAACCTCCAATCTTCGGTAGTGGTATAACGCAACGGATATTAGGATTTTTTCGTTTATTTTTCATAATTTGTTTAGCTGCTTGCAAGGCACTGGTAATAAATGCATCTGGATCTGTACTTATATGATACTTAGTAGCCTTTCTAGCTGCGTTGACAGCCCTTTTAAATAAGTTACTTCCTTTACAAAAGTTTCTTTTCCTGAATTTGGTCCGTTTAGTTCGACAGCCCATCCCAAGTTTTGTTTTTGCCTTCATCATAGTTGTTACCAATATACTATTAAATTTTTCTGATATTGAGAAATCTTTATCTTGTACCCTCTGCCAGGATTTTTCAGCTAGAATTTTGTCTGCAATATGTCTGTCGTTCAAGCTTTTATTATTAGCGTATGCGATGTCGTGTTCGCGACAATCTTCATTAAATTGATTTATCCCACGATTCCCTCTAGCTAAACGTTTTTCTAATATATGAAGGAAGATGCAATTCAAATGGTAGTTTATTGATTAAGCAATTTACTAATCCGTATCCTGAGAATGCATATTTCGTACTGATAGGTTGAACATTAAAGTCAAGCATGTTATACTACTTCTTTCTTGGTGAGCACGCTGACTATTATGAATATCCAATATCCAATAGACATAACGATTTATACAGAAGGCTTTCATTTAATAAAATGAGGTTCATAGAACAATCAGACGGTATTAAAGTTAAAAACTATGATAATAAAATTATAGAGAAAATTAAACATAGTGAATTTTTTCCAAATAGTATTCGTGGAATAATTGAATACATCAGCATGGAACTGATCCCGTTAGAAACAGACCTGATAGGAACAGCCCTAATAGATATAGCCATGTTAGAAACTTATTAGTTACTATCCTCCTCATATGTCGATTTATTTTTTAAAGCAAATATAAATGTTAATCCACATATACTAAATAAAATCATTAAAGCTAGAAAAGACTTACAAAGAAAGTACATGCTCCTTAAAACTAGGAAGGTGATAAAGTAAAAGAGAATTTGAAAATACTTTCTACCCAATAGTTGAAAATATAAAAGAAATTGTAAAAAATATTAAAAGCGTCAGGAGTTCAAATAATAATAATATAAAGAGCAATGTGGAACAACCTAGATGACAATTAAAATTTCAAAGTACTCCTAAAGAAAAAAATCAAATTGAACAGAGTTTCAAGACCTCATCCCCAATGGTAGCTTCCTCGGCAGAAGAAATTTCATTTAGAACACAATCTTAATGTATATTTAATTTTATTATTTTTGTTTTTGATATTTTACTGAATTTGTAATCCATGTTAAAAGTAAACTAAATTAATTGAAATTTAATCTAATGTAACAAGGGAACGTAACGTAACGAATTGTAAATATTTTAGTACAGTGTATGACAGTTTGTAAGTTAAATATGGAAGTAATTTCCGGAGACTAATAAAAAGATCTCTTTTGCTGTAACCCTGGAAGCGAAACAACGTGTTTTATTTAACACCCGCATTTTTCATCCATTTCCCCACACATAGTTAAAAGGAAAAAGTTTTTAAACCCTACGCACCCCAACATTTGGTCCTTTTCGTGCCGGATAAAGACTCCCCTGAACATTAAACATTTAAAAAAGAAAAAAAAAATATAAAAGAGAAAAAAGTGCAAGTGCAAGTGCAAGTGTGCAATATATATATAGATATATATAAAACAATAAAGGCACATACACAGATTCCCTCGCGGTCGGTGTCTTGCCCCTTGTCTTTCTCCTTTTTAAGACTTACAGACTCGCATTTCCCGCGCCGTGTAAAAATTAATTTCAACTTTAACCTCAACTGTCACCAGCTGGGCAAAGCTGACCAAAGGTCGTATTATTATTTAAATAAACTGTATCTAATAATTAAATAAACATTGTACTTGATACATATATACATTGGTTTATAATTAATTAATTTTCAAATAAAATATTCATATATTCAAATAAATAAAAATGTCGAAATTGACCGCGGGTGTAGATCAAAATGGTGTTCTGGAGCAGATTCTTCGTGACCACTCCAACTTCAAAAAGACTGGAGCATCACGTCGTACAGCCAGCTATCTTTCAGGTCGTCTCCTTATGCTAGAAGGGAACTTCAAGAACGCGCTTGGTCTTCAAGCGAAGATTCGACGAGGAGAAATTGAAGAAGGTCTGGAAGAAGAAGATTTTGATGAAATTTTTGATTTGTTTCAAGAAACATATTTCACTTACCGAGGTGAATTGGTCGACGCTATCGACAATGCCAAGTTAGCATCCAAGGAGAAGATTGTGGAAGGTAAATCCACAGGTGGTTCTTGTAATGAGCTTTCATTACCCCAAATTGAAATACCACATTTTGAGGGCTCGTACACGAAGCGGCGGGCTTTCCACGATGTATTTGTAACTTTAGTCCACACAAATAAAAGGCTGGGTGAAATTCAAAAGCTTCACTATTTGAAATCTTCTCTTGTCGGTGAAGCTGCTCGTTTGTTGCAGCATTTAGGTTTGTACGCTGGCAATTATGACAAAGCATGGGAACTGCTTGTCGCCAGACACGACCACAAACGAGTGTTGGTAAATGCTCATTTCCAACTTTTTCTTGAGCAGCAGTAGTTGACGAAGGAGACGGCAAGAAACATCAAGTCTCTACTGGACACATCCCAGGAATGTTTCCACGCTCTGGGAAACTTAGGATTGCCGGTTGGTTCTTGGGATGACATTTTAATTTATATTCTGGTGCAAAAATTACCTGCTTTTACTCAGCGTTTGTGGGAAGAGAAGTTGGGTAGTTCGAAGGAGTTGCCAACACTTAGACAACTTGCAGAGTTCCGGGAGACACGTTTTCGAACCTTGGAAGCAGTAGCTGGAACGAGTGGCGTCAAGGTCAGCGGTTCTTCTGTACACAAGGCTGTTGCGGTCGAGAAGAAAACGGTGTTGCACGTCGCGAAAAAGCAGTTTGCATGCCAGGTATGTGGTAGAGGTCAGCCCTCGCTTCGGACTTGTCAGAAGTTCATTGCCATGGAGATCTGTGAACGATCTAAGGCAGTGGACAGAATCGGGGTATGCCGGAACTGTCTAGCATAGAGTCACCGGACTAGTTAATGTCAAAGCCGTGTGCGCTGCTATTACTGCAAGCAGAAACACCACTCTCTGCTGCATGTCAACTGTGGAGGGTCGAATATTGCAAAGGCTAGTACTAACACTACTATAGGTACACAAACTTTCCACATAAAATCAAGGATTAACCAACCTGTTTCTCTTGGGGTAGATCAACCAAGTGTGCTTCTTGCCACAGCCGTTGTGAAAGTGAGGTCTTCAAAGGGCAACTATTATCATCTTAGGGCGGTAGTCGATCCTGGATCTGAAGCAACGTTCATTACTGAATCCGCTGTCCAGTTATTAGGGCTTCATCAAGGGCGAACATTCATTGAGGTATCTGGATTGGGAAAAATCAGTAGTGGTTCATGTCAGCGGTATGTAAATCTTACCTTTGGGTCGCTGGTAACACCATTCGAAACAAATACCCGGGCCTACGTGTTCAAGTTGCTGACTGGTCTGTTGCCGTCCAAGCCTCTAGCTCAACAAAACTGGGAACACATCGAGGGCTTAAGGTTAGCTGATCCACAATTCGATAAGCCTGCAACTGTTGACATTCTCCTGGGCGATGTTTATCCTGAATTTATTTTAGTATCCATTGTACGCGGTAATGATGTAAGATCCCCAATTGTACAAGAATCAGAGCTAGGTTGGCTTCTCCTTGGGAAGACAATTTTGCGAGTTATAGAACCTGTCCACAGCTTTTTACAGGTTTTCGACATAGATACTCAGCTGCGAAGGTTCTGGGAACTGGAGGAGTTGCCATTCGACACTAAGGAGACTGCTGAAGACAAGGCATATGAAGAACATTATCTCAAGACAAATACAAGACTGGCTGATGGGCGATATGAGGTATCGCTGCCATTTTGGTTTGGTGCCTCGAGGTTAGGTGCCTTACGTAGGTTTCATCAACTAGAAAGAAGATTCCAGGAAAACCCCACACTGCACAAGGAGTACTCTAAGTGCTTAAATGAATATAAGGAGCTTCAACAGATGATAGAGGTTGACGAAACGAATACCATACTGGATACACCACACCATTTCTTCATTCCTCACCATGCGGTATTCAAAGAGTCGAGCACAACTACGAAGCTTCGCGTTGTTTTTGACACTGCAGCAAAATGTTCGGACGGATCCTCGTTGAATTCACACTTAATGACTGGACCTAAAATCCAAACAGATATTTTCAAATTAATTTTAAAGTGGTGATTACACAAAATTATATTTACAGCGGACGTCGAGAAAAGGTATCGCCAAATTCAAGTTCCAATCGACGACTCAAATTACCAGCTTATATTTTGGCGTAATCATCCTACGGAGAAATTAAGGATTTTTAGACTTGAGACCGTAACTTTTGGCACGGCCAGTGCTCCATACTTGGCTATTCGAACGTTGCATCAGGCGGCGGCGGATGAGGCTCAGCATTTTCCTCTGGGTGCCAAAGCCGTACGTGAAGAGATGTATGTTGATGACCTCATATCAGGAGCTGACTCAATCGAAGATGCCTTATTGAAGAGAAATGAAGCTAGAAGCGTTCTAAAGTCAGCTGGGTTCCATCTAAGGAAATGGACAAGCAATTCGGAAGATATTCTTCGTGATATTCCTGCAGATCAACGGGAAGTGGGATTTACATTACCAATGGAAGCGGTTGATGGCATAAAGGCGTTAGGAATTCTCTGGTTGCCAAAAGAAGATTCGTTTTCTTTTAAAACTTTCTTTTCAGACGATAAAGTCGTGACAAAAAGAAGCATGCTATCTTCAATCGCAAAACTTTTTGACCCATTGGGTTGGATTGCTCCATGTATGATCAAGGCAAAAATCATGCTGCAGGAATTATGGTGTCAAGGAGTGAAGTGGGATGAACCAATACCACAGGAGCTAAAAGAGCTATGGCGGACGTTTCAGTAGGAACTTCCGCAGATACAGGACATCAGGATTCCACGGTGGGTACACGTAGTGAGTAAACGAGGCACAACAAAGCTGCAACTACATGGGTTTTGTGATGCTTCAGAGAAAGCATATGGGGCAGCCGTCTACTTGCGTGTCGAAGATGACGAAGGCAAAGTCCACCAGCACTTGATGTTTGCCAAGACGAAAGTGGCACCACTCAAGACAGTTTGTCTACCAAGGCTTGAGCTCTTTGGAGCGGTTATGTTAGCCACTTTGCTCGACTATACCAAGAAGGCACTGGATCTGACGAATTTGGAGATACACGCGTGGATAGATTCTACGATTGCTCTCGCCTGGGTTACATCACCGCTAAGCCGATGGAAAACCTTCGTTGCCAATCGTGTAGCAGAAATTCAACGCCTGACGAACTGCAGCTCTTGGAAACACATTCCGACCCAATACAACACAGCTGACTTCGCTCGAGGGGTGTATTGCCATCAGCAATTAAACGAAACGAGTTGTGGTGGAAGGGCCCAAGTTTCCTACGAGAGAATTGGAACTTTGAGATTCCCATTCAACCCAAAAGGATTAAATCTGACTTGGAGCAACGAAAGGAGAACACGACTAACATTTTCCATGTCGCGCAACAACTCGGTGAAGACAATGAGGTCATCAATCTTATGCTTAAGCAATCTTCGTTAATAAGGCTTCGTCACATTCTAGCCTATTGCATTCGTTTTGTGTTTAACTGCCGGGCAAAACCTGAAACAAGGTATAAAGGTTCATTGAACGTTAACGAAATTGACAAGGCGATGAAACTGTTGATAAAAACCTCACAAAAACAAGTGTTCTCTGAAATGGATGTTGCAAAAAAGGTATATCCTAAACGTACCTTAAACTTGAATCCCTTTATAGATGCTGACGACATTCTACGTGTTGGAAGGAGATTGCAGAACTCAAACTTGAACGACGAACAGAGACATCCATTTATTTTGGCACCAGATCATCATCTCACACATCTTATCATAAGAGATGCACACAAAAACACAATCCATGGTGGTGTTTCTCTAATGATGGCGCACATCCGCACAGCGTTCTGGATTTTTTCGTTAAGGAGAAAGGTCACGAAGATGGTGCATGAGTGTATCACTTGTTTCCGTCACAAAGGGAAGTCAATGCAAGAACTCATGGGGAACTTACCTGGGTTCAGTTTCAGTTTTAAAGCATTTTATTTCCTTAATCACTAACTCTTACATACTAAAAAAAAATGCTTAAATGCTAGCTTAAAATTACTTAACAATCTTATACTAACTCACTGACCCCACACAGGCACTCTAAGCTACTCTAAATTCTTATAGCTATGTCTTTCGACTTTATTTACATTTGTTTTACTAATATTTGTTTTCTGTACTTAAGGCTAAGAAAAAATATTCGTTAAGAAAAAACTTAGCATAAGGACTTTTTTTTGTTTTTTTTATAAAAACTTAATATCTAACTTAAAATATACCTTAGTCTACTTAACCTACATACACAAAACACAAATATACACACATAGATATTATACACAATAATATACATATATTAGTGTATACCTTTGTATAGACCAATATATGTATATATCACTTAAATGCTAACCTAAACCTATGTAAGCTGGCCATCGCTATTAACAAAGCAAATATATTGGTCAGCTCTGCCTCATGAATGAGGCTGACCCGTAATTGACGGAAACGACGACAAAACATCTTCTCCATTATTCAACCACCAGAAATGCTGGTGCTGCCAAACGAAATCCCTCTTATCGCAATTCCCCACCGCCCTACTGAACCTGAGACGATCCACACTGCCGTGTGCGACGTCTCTGTTGTAGTTGAGTGGCCTGTCCCCAGCTGTCCGAGCGACATGGAAGATTAACGGGACCGCTGATCTATCCTGGATCAACCCTATCTGATCACGGTAGAGGAATGCTTCCAGTGGAACGAAGCCGTCACAGCGCACACTCTCGTGGTAAAGGTAATTGGGGTAGTAAGCCCCAGATATTAGGTTATTCGTCGAGGTCATTGCTCTTGCAATGTGCCTTCGAGTCAGCTTAATTACGAAGTTGTCCACTTGTACTAGGTTCTCCCTGTTGTAAAGGACCTCATTAGGATAAAATTTTTTGTACTCCGACTCTGGTGTTCTGTACAAGCGAAGGCAAGCCCTCTCAAACACCCGAATCTTTTCCATTAAGCTTGCTCGTATATTGAACCACACGGGACAACCAAATACCAGCATGGGCCTGATAAGGGCCATGTAGCAGATTACCTTTACCCTCACATCGAGTTGGCTGCTATAAAACAGTCTCTTTGTAAGGGCAAAAGCACCTCTTGCTCTGGCCAGAGCAGCATCTACATTTTTGCCAAAATACAGAAACTGATCTAGCCAGATTCCAAGGTATCTGACTACATTTCGACAGGCAAGAAGTTGTCCGCGCTGTCCAATGATAGAGAACTTTTGCCAATTTTTTCTGGTATCCCTAGAGGCTCCAGACAACGGCGTCCTAAAGAGAATGGCTTCCGACTTCTGAAAGTTGATTTTCAACTTCCAGTCATCGCAAAATCGTCTTATCTTATCGAAGTCACGCTGCAAGAGAGAATTAATGACCTCGATTTTTGGACCTGTTCTGTACGCTATCAAATCGTCTGTGTACGCAATAGTATGAGGAAGTGAACTTATCAAGTCGCTTGTATAAATGTTGAATAGCATCGGCGAATTGACCGCACCTTACTGAAGACCATTTTTAATTTGAAATATTCCAAGAGAAGTCACATCGCCATTCTTCACGATGAACTGTCTGTTAGTTTGCATAGTATAAAGAATGTACTAGAGTGGTTTACTGATACCCAGCCTTATTGAAAAGACCCTCTAACCATACGATGTCGAAGGCCTTCTCCAGGTCAACAAGGCAGGCACCAGTGCACTGTTTCTTGCCTTTGTTCCATTCGATATCAGAAACCAGTTTAGACGCGGCATGTGAGATATCATGTCCCGCCTTAAAACCGAATTGATTATCCGGAATTATATGTTTGTCCTCAACCCACCTAGACAGAGCTCTATTGATTACTTTTTCAAAAACCTTACTGATATTCGGAAGGAGACTTATCGACCGGAGATTCGGCGGATTGGATATATCCTTCCCCTTTTTGGGGATAGGTTGAACCACCCCCGTTTTCCAATGCGCTGGATAATGTGCATTATTCATTGCATTATTAAACAGGGTGATGTATATGTCCACCGCTTCTAGAGGAAGATGTCGAAGCACTATATTCGGAATACCATCGGTCCCCACTGATTTCTTAGCTCTGATTGTGTCGAAGATCTCATGGAGTCCTTCCCTCGAAATGAATGGGGGTAGGCCACCCTCTCTGGCAATAACGTTATTTGCCATATTTTCGTCGCTAAGCCGGGTGAAACCAGAGCCCTCGGATCGCCAGTTCTCTATTTCATTTCGAACGCAGAAGTCGTGCACAAAGACGCGACTGTCCAGGTCGTAATTAGGGCCAGTGGTATCAGTGTCCTTGTATACTTCCTGGAAAGTCGCCCCTGTGGTCTCAACCTTCTCCTGTGGATCCTCGATCACAAAGAAGTCGTCATCATCAGCGGCCGCATTTGGATCAATGCCTGCTATTGTCAGTAATCGTTCGTTGTCTGTTGTCCGGGCTATTTTAAGACACTGAAGGTCGTTTTGATTTTTTCTCCGAAATAGTTTATTTATTTGCGGAAACATATTCGGGTTGCTGGTGTTTACAGCCCGAACCTTATTGTTCCAGTACAAACTTACAGAAGTTCTGTAATTTTCTTTTATTAGCGTTTGGATATTTTTAATCGACGACTTCAGTGTCCTAATCTCCGGGTCTTGTCGGTCAGTTAACCGTCTGTACAAGTTTTTAAGTCTTGTCAGAAGTCCAGTTTTCTGTCGGTGCAGTGCGTCAATAGTAGGATTGCGGAACAGGTCTTCGTTAGTCGTACGTCGATACCGCGGTATTGTAGTGTCCATAGTTTGTTTAATTGCCTCGTCCATTTGCTTTAGGTAATTGCCGATCTCCTCGTTTGACAAATTCCTATTGGACGGTGGGTGAAGCGTGTTCGAGGAGAGCGCTCTAGTCAAGGTTGCGGAGAAGCCTGTCCATCGAGTCTTGCTGTAGTTGTAAGAATATCTCTGGACAAACTCCTCCAATTCCGCAATTTCGTTGGGAACCGTAATTTCGGTGCTAAAACCGCAATGGTCGCTGTCATACACGAATGTGCGCAGACAGTTTAATGTTTGTAAATTCGAACCTGTCAGTCGTATGCGTTCATCGTACAGGAGTAGATCCAAATAATACCCGCCTCTGGGAAACGACGGGTTATCCGTCGCTTTAAGAACGAGTCTGTACATGACTTCGTGCTGACCCCACCAATCGAGTAGTAGGTTCCCTCTAGTATTTGGCAAATTATTTCCCCAACCTCTGTGTCTAGCGTTAAAATCTCCGACGATTATAAAATAATTCTCCCCCGATTCCAGCCTCAGAAGTCGAAAAAGCGTGTCGAGCTCTGTAATGAATAGGGTGGATTGTGAAGCCTCAGGTGCATAAACAGAGGCCAAGTACAGCCGCTTTCCACTGCGGAGCGGGATGTAAACGACAACTGGAACGAACAACCCAGAACCTGCGCAACACTCTCTTGTACACTCTGTGAAATTTTATACCTTCTTTAATGAAGATCGCGACACCGCCTCCACGTTTGGATCTGGGCCGATTTCTTCTTCTAACAATATAATTATTGTACTCCAGTTTGTGATTATCGGTTAGCCTGGTTTCGTTAGCGAAAATCACATCCGGAGTTTGGTCTTGTAGCAATTTAAACATCGCGGCTCTTCGTTCGATCCTAATCAATGAATTCACATTCACCGCAAGGACCTTCAAAGTTTGCTCCACCATGTGCGTACCCATTACGGCATGTGTTGCGTTAGGCCCGGCAGCAACGCGTAGATCTGGTCCACCCGCTTGGCCTGTTCCTGAACCTGCTTTTGCAGCTGAGCCATCTGCCCTTGGATTGCGAGCAAGATGGCTAGCATGTTGGGTGACGCCATTTGGGCGTAGGAGATTTGGGACGTGACGGCTGGTGTTTGAAACCTAATAGGTGAACGTTTTACCTCCATCTTTTGCTGCCGATCTTGCTTTCTTAATGTCAGCGAACTTAGGACAACCCCGATAGTTTGCGGTGTGTCCCACGTTTCCACATAACACGCACGAGAGCTGCGACCGATCGGATGCTCCGTCAACACCCAGAGCACACTCCTCGGAACTGTGGTTCTTAGCGCACTTCACGCATCGAGGCTGCATTTGGCAGTTCGACGCGGCGTCCCCAAACCTCTGGCAGCGAACGCAATGTATAACGCCCTCGCTCGTTTTTAGTTTTTCCCAGTGAACCACCTGGTAGTCTAGGACATTGATACTCCTTAGACTATCCAGACGGCTTTCGGGACTGAGCTGCACCAGGAAGAACGGCAGACTCCGTTTCTCCCGCCTGGCTCTAGCTGTGGTAAACGGCTTTACCCCCACAAACTTGAGTCCTTCGCACTCCTTCTCTTTGAGTAGTGCCAAGATCCCCTCAGGATCAGAAGATGGTTCCAACCCCTATAGCAGCATCGATTGCCGCTTTTCACATTTTGGTGTAAATGAGTAGTGCTCCGTCGTCGTTTCCTTTAGGAGCTCTTTCACTTTCGCGTAGCCCTCCACTGTATTACAGTGGATGGCATGGCGATCGTTCCCCAATCTCATGATTTTAAAATTATTACCAATGACCAACTTACACAGGTCCTTGGTTTCATTTATATATAGTTTATAGGTGTTTATAGGACGCACCTTCTCCTTCTTCTTCTGCTGCTGCTGTTGTTGTTGCTGCTGCTGCTGTTTTTTTAGTTGCTGTGTTTTCAACTGTTGCTGTTTCTGCTGCTGCTGTTGTTTCTGCGGTTGCTGTTGTTTCTGCTGCTGCTGTTTTGTCTGCTGCAGTGGTTGTTTCTGCTTCTGCTGGTTTTGTTGTTGCTGCTTTTTTTGTTGGGCGCTTTCTGCCTCTAATTTCTCCCTCTGCATGCGTGCAGTTTGTTTTATCTTAACTGCAAGCATTTTTTCTTGCAGCTTTTCTATGCTTCTGCTAATTTCTTTTAACATTTCATCCTCATCTTCTGATTCGGATGCCGCTAGAGAGGCAAAGTTGTTATTGCCCCCTCATAATGTTCATCATCCTCTGATAGAACGGCATTTATTTTCTTTTTTGTTACATTAGGAGGGGATTTCAAACTCCTCCTCCTCTTAATGGCTTTCGCCACGGTACCGGCAACACTGTTGTTGTCTTTTGTCACTCCCGTTATGGGAAGAGCGGAACGCTCTCCACCATCCATCACGTGCTTTCCTGAACAGGTTTGTTTCGATAACACTATTTATTTAAACAATTTGTGACCAATAAAATAAAAAAGAAAAAAAGTTTCAAGTTCGCCTGGGATCGAACTGGTGTTCCACGATTTAATGACCGACGCCGCTACCCGCTTGGCTATCGAGTCAACTAACAAACCCGCGATCAATTGTCTATACGAAAGAAAAAACTGACTTGCTATCTTTCTCACTACGAAAAGCCGGAACACGTCTTTTCTCTGTGGAGATCTGCGATCGACTGGAACTTACCTGGGCCAAGAGTTCGCATGGCAAGGCCTTTCTCCAGATCGGGTGTAGACTTTGCAGGACCCTTTGACATCAAAACCTGGAAAGGACGAGGTGCAAAAACATTAAAGGGATATTTTTCAATATTCATCTGCCTAGCAGTCAAGGCAGTGCATTTGGAGGTCGTGCCAGACCTTACGACACAGGCGTTCTTAGCGGCTTTCAAACGATTTATAGCTCGCCGAGGAATGTGCGCCGAACTGTACAGTGATCGTGGCACTAATTTTGTAGGGGCGGAAACGGAATTAGGGAGGATGCTGCAAAAGGCGAAGGTTGACCTGAGGTCGGTTAATGAACAACTGACTCAGCTGCACACAAAGTGGACTTTCATCCCCCCTGCACTTCCAAATTTCGGAGCGATGTAGCTGAAATTGTATGTTATATGTATGTATATGTACTTAATACTGTTATAGATGCCCGTTATACAAAATTCGAACTCCTCCAACAAACCAACTGCACTACAGCACTGCACCGAAACCCGCACGAACAATTTATTTTTCTTCAATTTGTTTTGTAACAGGATAACAATTTTATTAAATTTAACTTCTTGCAGATATCCGCGAGAAGTGACCAAAAAAAATGTGCGCGCACGAGTGAAATGCTGATTCCTTTTCTGCAAGGGAAAAAAATAAACGAGTAAAGAAAGAAAAACGCATCAGCTATATTGTTCTAGGTATAATTACGACTTATTTATTTGTTTGAAGTTATTTATTTAATTACAAATTAGTAAAACTGAAAATAGGTGTTGATAGGTTGAGCGCGCGAAATGGACTGTACATATGTATGACAATTTGATCACTGACAGGATTAGTAGATTACGCGTCCGAAAGCATTCAAGGTAATAAGTTGTGTTGCACAGAATTGTAGAATGCAGCGCCCGAACAGAAACCTTTTCTATGATGACCTCGGGCAATTTATTGAAAGGAAAATCGAAGAAATCAATTCTGAATTTTTTTAAAAAGAAAAACTTATCCGACGGTTTAGAACTTGCCACACTTACCTACTCCCCTTTCCATCTAGTTTAAAAAATTTAAAATCAATTAGTAAGCATTTGTAAATTCATAAGATATTATGTCCCACCTAAAAACCTCGCTGATCATTTTTTGATTTTAATTTTTTTTTAAAAGCGAACCAACGCATTTTATTGGATGAACATTTCCACGAGATTATTAGATTTATTTCTTATCTAAGGCAATTCGAAAATGTTTCCCACATCTCATCAATACATGTGCCAATTTGTTAGTTGTCCATGGTCTTCAAATTTATGCAAAGATGGACCCGATACATGTGCGTGTTATATGATTGAAAATAAATTACTTAAAATAAAAAAAACATTGGCATTGTATCAAAGATTAAAAAAAAATAAAATTAAAAAAAAATTAAACCTAACATATCAGTATTGTTTTAGTTTTATTTTCCAAATAATGATTATAAAAAGAGAAATATTCGTCTTTTGTTTTTATAATTCCACATGATGAGTAAACGAAACGTTGTGGAGGAATTGCACAATTGAGTGTAGCATGAAGGATGAATTAAATCGCCTACAAGCTCGCTGTAAGATACTGGAAACTAGAATTGACACTCTAGAAAGCAGAGAAAACAATGCGGATGCTGTGGTTGTAGGTGTTCCAGCCGTAGAGGGTGAAAAGCTTGAGGACTTGCTAGCCAACATTTGTTCAGCTCTAAATGTTACTACTCCGGCCATAAAAAAGGCATTTAGAGTTAAACCCGCAGTTCCCAAAGGAAAATCATCTTCGTCATGGTGCCGTCACCATTATTGTAAAATTTGCTGATGCCTATGAAAAAAGTAAGCTACTAAAAAGCTGCTTAGCTCACTACAAGCAAACAAATATCGCCTTGACTCTTCGCGATATTGGCATGAACTCTGACAAGAAAATCTACATAAATGAGAGTCTAACAAAGGCGAACTATCTTCTGCAACGAAGTGCACTCAAACTCAAGCTGCTAAAGAAAATCTCTTCTGTCAACACGAAAAATGGGCTTGTATATGTGTGCACATTATATGGACAGCAGTTACCCATAACAAGAAGAGAAGACCTGGAGAAGCTGTGCAATCAACCATGCATACTGGAATATAAGAACAACAATTAAGTGATTTCAAAATTATTACTCCTTCTTCTATTTTTCTCTTCTATTTTTCCTTCACTTCTCTTTTTTTCTTTTATTACTTTCTTTCATATACTCTTTCTTTATTACTATTTTATCTTCCTATATCTAAATGTTCATTTTATTTAATAATTTGTAAAGGCATGTCATCGTTGATTGTTTCCTTAGTGATCTCAATTTTAGTGCATTACTATGTTTTTCTGTGTTCTCTTCGTTTCACTCTTCTGCCTTGCAGACAATGCACAGACTAAGTGACACGGGTGGGAGCTGCGAATGTCTACTGGTGCGACACTTTGAAGAGTCGAAGATGTTGCTAAACATTTTGAGAGCAAGTAATTTGGGGATCAATGTTTGCCATTTCAATGTGCAAAGCATTGTCAACAAAATAGACGAAGTGCGCTCTTTGTTTGAGAGTCTATCTATGGACATTATTTGTATTACAGAAACTTGGTTAAATCCGGATATGGAGGCACACCTTTTTAAAGTATACGGATATAAAATGTACCGCGCTGATCGACTCAATGGGCCTTGTGGGGGTATCGCTGTGTATGTGAAGAATAATTTGCAGCACAAAGTAGTGAGGCAATCCACAATTTTGGACGATACAGGATACATTTTCATTGAAATAGTTGTTCAAAATACTAAATGCCTTATTGGTGGCCTATATTTGGCACCTAAGGTATC
Source organism: Volucella bombylans (assembly GCA_949129095.1). Lineage (NCBI taxonomy): Eukaryota > Metazoa > Arthropoda > Insecta > Diptera > Syrphidae > Volucella > Volucella bombylans. Next base: position 274,909,825 of record OX422140.1, on the reverse strand, counting down.
GTGTTATAAAAAAGTAAGGAATCATCTTGAAGACTTAGGACCCCTGTATACTAAAGTTGTGGTATGTGAAGACTTTAATCTCGATTTTCTAAGAGACAAAAATAAACAATTTGTAGACACGGTCAATTCACTGGGATTCCATTTTGCTAATGATGCCCACCTCACTCATTTTCAACCTGACAAAGTGCCGTCGCTGATAGATGTCTTTCTTGTTTCCGAAACTGACTTGGTATTACATTATGATTAAATTTCTTCACCAGGATCCTCATACCATGACATGATTATTCTTTTCTTAAATATTGCTTCTCCTAGTTCAAATGATGTCCTTGTACAATTTCGTCAGTATTCGTCCATTGATGTTTGTACATTGTTCAATGATTGTGACAACCTGAATTGGTCGCCTATTTACTGCACATCTGACGTAAATTTGCAATTTTCTGGACTCAAAAACAACCTTGACTATCTTTTTGACAAACATGTACCCCTTGTAAAAAGGAGAATACAGAAACCTAGCATTCCTTGGTTCACTCAACAGGTTGTATACCTTATTAATAAAAGAAATTTGTTATACTTTAGATGGCGCAGATACCAATGTCCATATATATTTAATGAATTTCGACAAGTGCGAAACGCTGTTACCTGTCTAATTCGTAAAAATAAAAGTAAGTACTACAAAACTAAGTTTAACTCCAATAAGTCAAGTTCAGGGTTTTGGAAATCCATTCGACGAATCTGGGTGTAGCAATATTGACTTAAATGAACTTAATTTACGAACAGTGCACCCTCAACTAATAGGCAGATCGACTTTTCCTTTTTTGATGGGCTCCAACCAGAGTTAGAAGCACTGCAACCTTTTTCCTTTCAATGTGTTGATGAGACGACCGTAGGTAATGCTATTCTCTCTGATGATATTCACCCGAAATTTATTAAAATCTTGTTGCCAGTTCTCTCCAAACACATTAAAAGCTTGTTTAATACAATCATAATGAAGGGAATTATTCCTGATGAATGGAAGCAAGCAAAAATCATACCTGTTCCAAAATCACGATCGCATAATAATTCAGAGTATAGGCCAATAGCTATATTACCTTTCCTTTGTAAGGTGTTTGAGAAAATTGTAAGCAATCAAATGAAAATTTTCCTTGAAATAAATAACCTACTAACCCAACATCAATCTGGTTTTAGAGCAAAGCATAACTGCACAACTGCGTTATTAAAAGTAACTGACGACATCCGTTCTGCCATTGACAGAGACATGATGTCACTTCTAGTTTTACTTGACTTCTCAAAAGCATTTGATTCCGTAAACCATGACATTCTTTTATACAAATTAAAGAATCAATTTGCTTTTGAAGATAAAGCGTGTCAACTTGTAGCACCATACCTCAGTAATCGCAACCAAGCTGTATTTAATTGTGATCGAATATCATCGAGCTTGCCGGTATCATCTGGGGTGCCTCAAGGATCTGTCCTTGGCCCTCTTTTGTTCACGATGTTCATAAATGATATATATAAAAGGATAATCTACTGCGATTATCATATCTATGCGGATGATGTGTAGTTATACAAAAAAATACCCACATCTGCAGTGTCTTCTAGTGTCGAAAACCTTAACACAGACCTCGATTCCATATTTGTTTGGTCACAAAAAAACTGCCTTAGCCTTAATCCTTCAAAGACGGAGTCACTGCTGATTGGTAGTAACAATCAGGAGACTGTGATTTTGCCTCTTGTTATAAATAATGATGTCATTGAGTCTATTACTAAAATTAAAAATTTGGGAATTTATTTTAACAATCAACTCAACTGGACCGATCACATAAATTTCGTTGTCTCAAAAATATAAAGCGTTCTAAGGGGATTGACCCGACGAACCGGTACCTGCCTGTTAAAGTGAAACTTATTAAGTCTTTCGTCCTGCCCATTGCAAAATCAGTTTTTCATTGTATAATTGGAACTCAGACATTTCATTTTTTCATTTTATATGCATTTTTATTTAAGGAATTCATTTACACTTACAAGCTAGACAAAAAATGCTTAAATATTAGCTTAAATAACTTACAAATAATCTTATTCTATCTTACTGGCCCCATGCGGGCACTCTAAGTTAAACATAATACTTAATCTATGTCTTTCGACGTTTCTTACAGACTATTTTTATTTTTGTTTTACATTTATTAAAACTAAAACTAAGAAAATAAACTTAAGTAGAAAAACTTAGTATATGGACTTTTTGTTATAATATAAAACTTAAAACTAAACGTATAAACTATTTACAACTATATCTTAGCCTACTTAATCCTACTTAAATTATCTAATGCTATACCATATTTTAGAGGGTGTTACCCACTTCTGTTCTAATATATATTTTTTTATTTTTTTTATTTTTTTTTTTGTGATTTTTATTTTTTATTTTTTCTTAAAACTACCCTAATTCTACCTAAAACTATGTAAGCCGGCCACGGCAAAAAAAAAAATATGCAGAAGACCAACTTTGCTCCTTATGGAGCTACGTATGACTGGAGGAATTCGACGACGAGACTTCCCCTCCTTCATCTAGCCACCAGAATTGTTGGTGCTGCCGAGCAACATCCCTTATGTCGCGACTCCCTACCGACCTACTGAACCGGAGGCGCTCCGCACTGCCATGTGCGACGTCTCTGTCGTAGTTGAGTCGCCTGTCCGCAGCTGTTCGAGCAACGTGGGAGATTAGCGGCACCGCCAATCTGTCCTGGATCAGACCTTTCATATCTAGGTAGAGGAACGCTTCTGGGGGAACAAAGCCATCAAAGCGAACTCTCTCATGATACATGTAATTGGGGTAGAAAGCCCCGGAGATCAGGTTGTTCGATGAGGTCATTGCTCTTGCAATGTGCCTTCGAGTCAACTTAATGACGAAATTGTCCACTCTTATCAGGTTCGCCCTATTGTACAAGACCTCATTAGGATAGAATTTTATGTACTCAGACTCTGGTGTTCTGTATAAGCGAAGACAAGCCCTCTCAAACACCCGAATCTTTTCCAATAAACTTGCTCTTACGTTGAACCACACGGGGCAACCAAAAACAAGCATAGGCCTGATAAGGGCCATGTAGCAGATAACCTTTACCCTCGCATCGAGTTGGCTGTTATAAAACAGTTTCTTTGTAAGGGCAAAAGCACCTTTGGCTCTGGCCAGAGCAACATCTATATGTTTGTTAAAATACAGATATTGATCTAGCCAGATCCCAAGGTATCTGACTACATTTCGACAAGCAAGTGGCTGCCCGTGCTGCCCCAAGATCGAGAACTTTCGCCAATTCTTTCTGGTATCCCTAGAGGCCCCAGACAAAGGCGTCCTAAACAAAATGGTTTCCGACTTCTGAATGTTGATTTTCAACTTCCAGTCATCGCAATATCGCTTAATTTTATCGAAGTCACGTTGCAAGAGTATATTAATAACCTCAATCTTTGGACCAGATCTGTACGCGATTAAGTCGTCTGCGTACGCTATGGTATGGTGAAGTGAATCTATCAGATCACTCGTGTAAATGTTGAATAAGATCGGCGAATTTACCGCACCTTGTTGCAGACCGTTTTTAATGTTAAATGTTCCAGCAGAAGTCACATCGCCATTCTTCACGATGAACTGTCTACTGGAGAGCATATCAAAAAGAATATACAGCAGTGGTTTACTAATGCCCAACCTGTCCAGCTTGAAAAAGAGTCCCTCTAACCATACGGTATCGAAGGCCTTTTCCAAGTCAATCAGGCAGGCACCAGTGCACTGATTCTTGCCTTTGTTCCATTGGATATCAGAAACCAGTTTAGACGCAGCATGAATAACATCATGCCCCGCCTTGAAACCGAATTGATTATCCGGAACTATATGCTTGTCCTCTACCCACTTGGTCAGGACTCTATTGATCACCTTCTCGAAAACCTTACTGATGTTTGGAAGGAGACTGATTGACCGGAGATTCGCCGGATTGGAAGTGTCTTTATGCCTTTTGGGGATGGGGTGTACCACCGCTGCTTTCCAATGCGCTGGATAATGTGCATTATTCATTGCATTATCAAACAGGGTGGTATAAATGTCCACCGCTTCTAGAGAGAGATGTCGAAGCACAATGTTCGGTATTTCATCGGTTCCCACTGATTTCTTACTTCTAAGTGATTCGAAGATCGTTTGGAGCTCTGCCTTCGAAATGAACCGTGGTAGTAGCATTTCATTGGTGATGACATTATTTGCCATATTCTCGTCACTGAACTGGGTGAAACCCGAGCTCTCGAATCGCCAATTCATTATTTCATTTCGTAGGTAGAAATTGTGCACAAGGACTCGATTTTCCAGGTCGTGGTTCGGGCCAATGATGTCATTCGCCTTATATACTTCCTGGAAAGTCGCTCCTATAGCCTCTACCTTCTCCTGCGGATCCTCGATCACAAAGAAGTTCTCATCATCAACAGCCTCATTTGGATCGATGCCTGCTGCTATGAGTATGTTCTCGTTGTCCGTCGTTCGGGCGATTTTAAGACACGAAAGGTCGTTGTGATCTTTCCTCCGAAATATTTTATTTATTTGCGGGAACATATTCGGGTTGCTGGTGTTTACAGCCCGAATTTTATTGTTCAAATACAAATTTACAGATGCTCTGTAATTTTCTTTTATTAATACTTGGAGGGTTTTGATCGACGACTTTAGCGTCATAATCTCCGGGTTATGTCTGTCAGTAAACTGTCTGTACAAGGTTTTTAGCCTTGTCAGCAGTCTACTTTTATGTCGGTGCAGTGCGTCAATGGTTGCGTTGCGGAATAAGTCTTCGTTGTCAGTGTATTGATACCGAGGTATCGTTTTGTCTATTGTTCGTTTAATTGTCTCGTCCATTAGTTTTAGATACCTGTCAATCTCCTCGTTTGACAGATTTCTATTGGACGGTGGGTAGAGCGAATTCGAGGAGATTGCTCTCGTCAGTGTTCTGGAGAAGAGTGTCCAACGCACCCTACTATAGTTGTAGGCATGCCTTTGAACAAACTCGTCCAATTCCGCAATTTCGTTCGGAACGGTTATTTCGGTATTGAGACCGCATTGGTCACTGTCATACACAAAAGTGCGTAAACAGTTTGTAGTTTGTTGGTTAGTGCATGTCAGGTGTATTCGTGTGTCGAACAACAGGAGATCCAAATAGGACCCGTGTCTAGGAAACGACGGACTATCCGTCGCCTTAAGGCCGAGTCGATACATAACACTGTGTTGACCCCACCAATTGAATAGTAGGTTCCCTCTAGTATTTGGTATATTATTTCCCCAATCACTATGCTTGGCGTTGAAGTCTCCGCCGATAATAAAATAGTTGTCTTCCAATTCCAGCCTCAGAAATCGAAAAAGTGTCTCGAGCTCTGAGATACGAGTAAATAAGGTGGATTGAGTAGCCTTAGGTGCATAGATAGACACCATGTACAACCGCTTTCCACTAAGGAGAGGGATGTACACGATGCATGCTTCCAGCACCTGGAACCTACGTACTACACGACTACTCTTTTAAAACGTATACCTTTTCGTACGAAAATCGCAACGCCACCTCCCTGAATGGAGTTGGGTCGGTTTCTCCGTACTATTTTGTATCTTTTGTGCCTCATTTTGTGTCTTTTGGTAAGCTTAGTTTCGCTAACCAAAAGCACATCAGGGGCTTGGTCGTTAAGCAACTTAAATAGTGCGGCTCGTCGTTCGAGCCTTATCAGTGAATTCACATTCACAGCAAGGACCTTCAGGATTTGCTCCGCCATGTACGTACCCATTACGACTGGAGGTGCGTTATTCCTGGCAGCAGCGCGTATATTTGATCTACCCGCTTAGCCTGTTCCTGTATTTGACGTTGAAGCTGAGCCATCTGCCCCTGAATAGAGAGCAAGATAGCCAGCATGTCAGGTACAGGTTCCAGTGCTCTAGGCGCTGTGGCCTGAGAAGCTACCTTTGGTTGTTGTACCGTATTTCCCCTACCTGACGCCATTTGGGCGTAGGTAACGTGGGGAGTAACGGCTGGTGTTTGTGCCTGCACGAGTGGACGTTTAACTACCACTTTCTGCTGCCGAGCCAAATTTACTCTTTTGATGTATTGGAATTTGGGACAACCCCGATAATTTGCGGTGTGTCCCGTGTTCCTACATAACGCGCAAGAGAGTTGGCTTTTTTCTGACGCTCCGTCCTTGCCTAGAGCGCATTCCTCGGACTTGTGGTTCTTTCCGCACTTCACGCATCGAGGCTGCATTTCGCAGTTCGACGCGGCGTGCCCGAAACTTTGGCAGCGAACACATTGTAAAATGTTTTCGCTCCTCTTTAATTTTACCCAGTGTACAACCTGGTAGTCTAGGACTTTGATGCTCCTTAGACCATCCAGTTTGCTGTTGGGACTTAGCTGAACCAGGAAGAACGTTAGTTTCCGCTTCTCCCTTTTGGCTCTAGCCGTGACAAATGGCTTAACCCCTACGAATTTGAGCTCTTCGCACTCCTACTCTTTCAGCAGTGCAAGAAGCTCCTCCGGATCAGTCGACGGTTCAATCCCCCTCAGCAGCATTGTTTGCAGCTTGTCCCCCTTCGGGGTGTAGGAGAAGAACTCCGTCGTCGATTCCTTCAGTAAGTTTTTTATTTTAGTATAGCGCTCCACTGTGTTACAGTGGATCGCATGCCTATCTAAACTAAGTCTTTTAATGTAAAAATTGTTTCCTATGGCCGACTTACATAGTTCAATTGTTTCTTTTAACTCCATCTTATAAGTGTTGTTTGGAGGCACCCGCTGCTTAGTTGATTTCGGTGGTTGTTGTTGTTGTTGTTTCTGCTGCTGCTGTTGTTGCTGCTGTTGCTGCTGCTGCGATTTTTGTTGCTGTTGTTGTTTTTTATGCTTTCGTAGTGGTTGTGCATCTTTTGTTGTTTGTTCTTGTGTCGGTGTCTGTAGTTTTTGTTGTTTTGACGGCTGTTTCTCTTTTTGTTGCTGTGGTTGCTCCACGCATGCTTTTTGTGGTTGCTGGGAGATCTGGAGTTCTTGCTGCTGCTCCTTCTGTCTTCTCGCAACTTGTTTCTTTTTAAGGGCCAGTATCTGTAATTGCAGTTCATCGATATGGCTGCTTAGAGCTTTCACTTCTTCTTCTTCGTCCTCGGACTCAGGAGCCGCCAGCGCTGCGAAGTTATTACCGCCCATATAGTGACCTTCCCCACCGTCAGACACGTATGGGAATTCGTCGTTTGCTGGATTTTTTACTGCCCTTGTTGTTCTTCTAGTCGCCGCTTCCCTCCTTCCACCGGGCAGCTTTTCAGAGGAAACTGAGAGGGAAGGGCGCTTGACGAGGTTTGGAGTAGGCCGCAGCTTCCTCCTCTTTTTTGTATTATCTGGATTCCCAGATGGGTTATGGCCTGATGACGTAGCTTCTTGATCATCCGATGACAATGCTACCTCTGGTGTTGGTTCCGCTATTGTAATAGCGGACCGCTCCCTTCCACTCATCGTTCGATTTCAGCAAAATTGTTTGGTTTAATTTATTCACTTTTTTCTTAACAATAAAAAGTCCGTCCTATTCCGGGGATCGAACCCACGACCCTTGGTTTCTCGGGCGACACCACTACTGTTGCGCCACCGAAGCACTTGCCAAAAATGTTTTCAATTCCACTTTTGTTACACTTTTTTACTTTTTTTACTTTAAAGAAGCCGAAACACGTCTGTCCCTTATCGAGGTCTATGAACGACTATTGATTGGAACTGTGACAAAAAAATTCTGCGTGTGAAGGCATAACACTGACACGTAGATTTGGCTGTTATAAGAGTTTCAAGCAATGAAAAAAATACTGGGAATAATATCTCGAATCACTCTGAGTGATGAAAAAACTCTCCGTCCTACTCGGACTCCCACCCCTGGAGAGCAAACATAGAAACCAAACACACCTGAGTTTCAAACCACTACAAAAAAACAATTTTCCTTTCTCCTCCTTCTATCTTTCCGCCCGCGACCTGGCAACAGTAAAAGGGTATCAACCCCTTAGGCGCGCGTGAATTATAAAAAAAAAAAAAAAAAATACTCGTATACTGTACGGATGCGAAATCTTCGCATGCTTAGATTCTTCGTCCTTGAGAAAGCTAAATGTCGCATTTAACAGCTGTGCTAGATATATTTATATTTAATTTGAGAAGGTATGATCACATATCCGCCTTTACTAAACAAATAGCTGGGTCTTCACTGGATACAATTCTAAAATGTCGAACTGTCCTTGCCCTGCATAGAATTATTTTCTCTGGTACACCGAATTACTTGTTCGCAAAAATCAAGTTTGTGCACTCTCAGAGAACCCTTAATCTAATACCTCCTAGGTATACATTTATAAATAGCAGTCGTCAATTTTTCGTTCATGCTGTGTGCCACTGGAACAGTCTCCCAACAAACATCAAAAGAGTGAACACAGAAAATCTTTTCAAAAAAGACCTATTAAATTACTACACAAGTCGCAATTAATGATACATATGCCTATTAAAATTAACTTCTATTACTTAAAACTATATTTATTTATCTGCATCTTTCCTCTTCTTTCATTTTCTATTTCTTTTTTCATTTTTCCTCTCGCTTTCATTTCTATTTATTTTCTTTTGTTATTAGGATTAAGATAATTATTGTAAATGAGTGTGTAAAACAAATTTTAACTGCGCAATGCAATAATTTGTTTAAATTTAAATATGCGCAGAGATGCTTAATAAATACAAATACAAATACAAACCTGCGCGAAAGCGTTTCAGTAGTCGACGAATTAAAATAAAAGGATTAGGTGATTTATGGCAAGCAGATTTGGTTGTAATGATACCGTACAGTCAGGAGAACGAGGTATACAAATAATGACAGTTATTGATACTTTTTCAAAATATGCTTGGGATGTCCCATTAAAAAACAAAACGTCATCATTGGTCAGAGGGCATGGAAACAATTTTCAATATTTCTCTTCGCAAACCGAGAAATTTACAAACGGACGATGGAAGGGAGTTTTTCAACAAAAATGTTCAAGAGTTGATGAAGAAACACAATATTAATCACTATTCAACGTATAATATATTGAAAGCGTCAATTTTTTAACGCTTCAATAGAACTCTAAAAGAGGAAATGTGGAAAGAATTCAACTTCAATGGCAACTTCAAAGATTTACTTCAAACATACAACAATTCTGTACATAGAACAATAAGAATGCGACCAGTCGATGTTAATAAGAGCAATTCCAAAAGCCTGTTATCATCTGTTTTTAGGCAAGTTAAAATAACACCTAAAAAGCAAATTCAAGGTGGGAGATAAGGTTCGAATAAGCAAGTTTATACATGCTTTTGAAGAAGGTTACACACCTAACTGGTCTACTAAAATATTTACAATAAGAAAAATTAAATCCTGTCACATATTTCCTGGATGATATCCAAGGTCTCCCCATTCAAGTTGGTTTCTATGAGATGGAACTCCTAAAAACCCAACACCCTAATGTATTCCTTGTGGAAAAAGTATTGCAAACACGAGGCAACCAAGTACATATATGTGAAATGGCTTGGTTTTCAACGCGAACACAACTCATAGATAAATAAAAGAAAGTTAATATATTCTCCTAGTATATAATTAATAAAACACAATTATGAAATTTTTTTCTTAGTTTTATTCATTATTTCTTAAGATATCTGCATATGATATGTTTGTTTTGCTCTCCTAAAATCCAGTAGTTCATAATTCGATTTATAATCTGTGTCAAACTTTGCAACGTGTTCTATATCACCACTACTTAGAATCCTTTCCGACTCGAACTCTCGATACCCGAAACATTCAATGACCAGAATGTTCCTTGAAATTGCTGTCATAAGAACAACGAATTTTAAGTTCCTTATTTTTGTCAAACTCCAGTTTAAAATGTCTATAAAGGATATGCTGACTCTCAATATACCCGGAAATATTTGTTTCCTTTTGTATTAGATCTTGCCTGTACGCATCAATAGCTTCCTCCGCACTCACTTATTCTGGACCTTCAGGGTTAGTAAATACACCATCTTTACTGGTGTTAGGTGATAAAGTTGTTGCTGTTGTTGTTATAGTAGTACTACTTGATAAATTCAAACTTGAATAGTTCTAGTGTTTTAAAAGTACAAATGACAAATCAATCTGTACCCGATCATGATTTAGTAAAATAAGATTAACCAATGGTGCTAGGACCGAAAAAGTTACCCCGATAAGAATTAACAAAATGAAATATGTAGCTATCATTTTTCCTTTCCTTATAGATCTGCTTAGACTGAATGCTTTCATCTAAATGAAATAAAATGCAGAGCTTATTTAATATATATTAATAAATCTATCCTTTAAAGTTTTCCTGTGAAATAATATTTTACGATCTTGCTCACGGGTAATCATTAAAGGCTCTCACTTCTTAAATCTCATGCGAAATCATATCACTTTGCATCAAAGACACAACCACAAAAGCTTTTTAACCTTTTAAATAAAGTTTTCAAGGGTCCAAAGGTCAGCCTGAACTTTACAAAACAGTCTCTTAAATGCTTTACCCTACACCTCGAATTTTCTGTTATTTCCAACACCTGTAAATCTGCTTCTCTCGATCTGCTCTCATAAAACATTTCATAATGTATGCTTCATCTTTTATAAGCATATCTTCTTTTATACATTTCAAATTTCTGTACGATGACCTGCATTAGCACTTTCATTATTGTTAACGTGTTGTGCATTTTTCTGAATTGCTTCAAGTTCTGTTGTTGTGGTTCGTGTTGTTCGCACCTTAGATCTTTGTGCTTCGGAATTAGTAAACATCTCTCTTCTCAACACTTTTACATCACCAAAAGAACAAGTACTCGGAAAACGATTAATCTTTTTTCTTGCATTACTGTTTGGTAATATTTCACCAATTAAAGTTATCTCTCTCCCATACATTATTAGCTTAACATGTTGAAATGCCTAAAAGCTAAATTTATAACTACTAATCGATGTCGAAGATTCTCCATTGCTTATACGAAACAATAAGCAAGAATTCCCATTATCAGGTATCGCATACAACTCAAACAATGATATACTGAATGTTATCTCAGAAAACGTTATTTCCACCCAACTACTTTAACAAATGCAAAAGTTTTCACCTTCGCGCAACCAGACTAGAACATTTTTTCAGACTGTAACATGCGTGTGTATGTTTTTTTTTTGTTTTTTCTTGGTTGCGCCAATGGATGTGGTAATCTTCATAGATGGGGTAGCCCGTGCCACCAACATGCACGATTCGCAACACCCGAATGTTCGATGACAGGAGTGCGCCTACTTACTAATCCACACTCTTACGACCTTCAACCACTGTCCCCGCGGGACTGCCGTTAGCTATTACTTCGCGGGGCTGGTTAGCAATTATGCTCTATTCCGCGAGGCCGCCACTTGAGCCCTTCTTAGGGCTTCTGCTCTTCGCAGCGCGTACTGCACGAGCTATAAATGAGCTGATCTCCATCCACTTGTCCTCTGCCTGCGTCATGTGACTTATGAGATTGTCTGGACTTGGCAGATTTACCCTTTCTTCTGCAAAACGTCTGCAGTAGAACACTGCATGCAACGCATCCTCTTCCTCATTTTGGCATTCTGGGCACTGTGGCGAGCTATCGAGTTGAAATCTATGGAGGTATTTCCGGTAACCGCCGTGCCCAGACAGGAACTGTGTGATGTGGTAGTTACAGTTCCCCCATGGTCTCTTTGTCCATGTTTCTATGATGGGAATGAGCTTGTATGTCCACCTGCCTTTTGTGTAGCGGTCCCACCTGGTTTGCCACAGCATTGGGGATGCTGCCTTTTCTTCTTCCTTAACCCTTTTCGCCTTTTGCCGGTTCGACGGTCGCCTAAGGTACACCCTCTTCATCTCATCCATGAGGATGTCTATTGGGATCATTCCAGCTAAAACGCAGGCTGCATCATAGGAGATTGTACAGAATCCACTGATCTCTTTGATTCCACAGAGCCTGTGAACTGATAATAACTCTCTCCTACACTCATTTGTCGCCAGTGCACACGGCCATATAGGAGCAGCGTATAGAAGTACCGAGCTGATCACTCTGGTCAACAGGATCCTTCGGGCGTATCCAGGTCCGCCGATGTTCGGTAGCATTCGGGCGAGAGCCGCCTGCATCAGCGATGCTTTCTTGGTAGCGTACACGACGTGGGTTTTAAAACGCAGCCGATTGTCGATCATGACTCCAAGGTACCTTAAGGATTCTTTGGATCTAATTGTCTGGTTCCCGACGCGGAAGTTCGCGTATACCGCCGCCTTGCGACTGGTTATAAGCACAGCTTCAGTCTTGTGTGCAGCTACTTCCAGACCCGTAGACTCCAGCCATTCCTTTATCCTTACAACTGCCTCGTCTATTTCAGACTTCAGCTCGTGAATGCGCTTGGCTACTGTAACCACTGCTATAACCTTGACTCCCTCAGGCAGAGTTAGTCGCAGGACTCCTTCGTACATAATATTCCAAAGGAAAGGTCCGAGGACTGACCCTTGCATGACTCCTGCGGAAACACTGTAGTGCTTAGCACCTTCGTCCGTATGATACTTTAACCTCCTGTTACTGAAGTAGTCAGTGACTATCCTCAGGAGGTAGTATAGTGTATCCATCCTGGCCAAGGATCTCCTAATAAACGACCAGTTCGCCGAGTTGAACGCGTTTTTAACGTCGAGCGTTACTACTGCTCAGTATCTTTTTGCCCCCCATTTCCATCTTTTCCCTTGTATTGCTTCAGTTGCTGTATCTACTACCGCCTTTATTGCATCGATGGTAGAACGAGATTTTCTGAAGCCGTACTAGTGATCTGACAGCTCTCCGTTTTCCTCCGCCTCCCCCACCGCCAGCGGTTTGTTGTATATAATACGCTCAAGGATCTTACCTAGAATATCAAGCAAACATATTGGGCGATATTATGATGGTTCTCTGGGTGGCTTATTGCCCTTTCGAAGCAGCACTAAGGGTAGCAGCTTCCATGGCGTAGGGAATATCCCTTACTCTAGACACCTTTACATCGTCGCTAAGAAGATGTCCGGTCTCGTCTTAATAGCCACCTTTAGTGTTCTATTCGGGATGCCATCCGGTCCAGGTGCTTTGGAGTCTCCAATTTGTTTGCATTCAGCGAAAAGTTCTTCTGATGAGATGGCATGGATATCTTCCATATTGATCTCCCTTGTGATGGTGACCATAGTAGTTGGTCTATGCGGGAATAGATGCTCTACTATAGTCCTTAGCATTGCAGGGCTGTTTAGTAGTGGGAACCTGTTGCCTTAGAGCTTCTTCATCACCACTCTATACGCTAAGCCCCAGGGGTCTAGGGTAGCCTCGTCGCAGAACTGTCTAAAACTCCTTGACTTACTCTCTTTAATGGCACTTTCCAGTTCCCGTCTCGCCAGTTTAAAGTTGGTTAGCCGTTCTTGGAAATCTTGTCTTCCTCTGGATCTCAGAGATCTTCGTCGTGCTTGTAGGCACTTCGCTCTTCGGTCTACCAGTAGCAAGGCTCTCCTCTTTTAATGACAGATCTTCTGGGCATTGATACGTCGCACGCTGCGGTAATTGTCTGGATTATCTGATGAGAAAGGGCTTCAGCCGATCCACTGTTCATTGTGGCGCTGGTGTTTAGCATTTCCTTGAACATATTTTTGTCAAGCAGCGTGTCCTTCCACTTTGGCCTTGTTAGCGTGAGGCACAGTCTGCGTTTCTCTTTGGCGACTTTAAATAAGATAGCCTGGTGATCACTATGGGTATATTCTTCACTGCTTCGCCATTTGGTTTTCCGCAGGAATGAGTTGCTCATGTATGTGATGTCGATGATTGACTTTCTGCCTGCCTTTCGGAAAGTATCCCCTGCGCCTTCGTTGGCCAGAGTTATATCCAATCTTGCGAAGGATTCGAGGAGAACTCTCCCTCTTACGTCTGTGGTTTTACTTCCCCAATCGGTAACCCAGGCGTTGAAATCCCCATCAATAATAACTGGGTCTTTTCCTCCTGCGTCAGCTACAATGTCGTCCAACAGCTTCATATACTCCGCCAATGATAGACTGGGGGGCGCATAGCAGCTATAAAAATGTACACCCTTTATCTTAGCAGATACGAAATGGTGTCCCCGATGGCCGACAGACTGCAGGTCATGGTTCCCACAGGTCCATATTGCAGCCTTTTTTGTGTTGTCATCTATCCAGCCGCTTCCGTCTATGGGTTTATACGGTTCGCTTATTAGGCCTACGTCGATTCTTTTCTCCCTTACTGTTTGCGCCAGAAGGTACTGCGCGGCCACGCAGTGGTTTAGATTTATTTTGACAGACAGCTTTCATCATATTAATTTGGCCAGTGCCTTCTTGAGTTCCGGGCACTTACTGCTACAGCCATGTGTCCAGCGTTTTCTGGCGTAATCATCTTACACCAGAAGCATAATGCGTCCTCTTTGCATTCTTTGGCTATGTGACCTTCTTCTCCACAGTTTCTGCACAGCTTGGATCGGTCATGCTCGCTCTTGCACTGGCGCGCCGTACGCGCGCGAATACGGCAATTTACAAAGCCGAATTTGATTTTACCGGATTCCAGCAATTTGTTTGCCATCTCTACCGGTAGGCCCATTGTCGCGATTTGCGTGCCACCGTAGCGCTTCCTAAGACTGAGCACATTTCCTTCGGCAACGCCAATGTTGTACTGCGCTTTGATTGCATCGCAGATGTCGCTTCTTGTGGTGACTTCGTCAAGGTCTTTGATTTATATCGTGAATCTCTGGATTAAAGTGCGGATTTTCGCATCTGCGCCGAGATTTTCGCCGATTTTACTCCTGAATTCTTCGGTTTTGTCACCAGATTCACGCAGCTGGAACAACAGGTCTCCTTTCTGGGTTCTCCAAATCTTTGTAACCGCTTCACCCAGGTTATGGAGTTTGGGGTCCCCTTTGACCCTGCGAAGTATTTCGGCGTATGAGAGTTCGCCCTTGCTTGCCACCACGATTGCGTCAGATCGCGCTTTTTCGCGCACGGGCTTTCTTTGCTTCTTTTTGGGAACCTTCAACCAGGCGCTGTTGTCGTTGTTGGCCTATTCTTTGTTCGCCATCCTAGCGGTTATTTGACTATTTGTGGCTGCTCATTCACTGTCGATTTGGCGGGCTTCTTAGGATGGGCCTTCTTCCTCTTTCCGGCATTGCTTTGTTTTTGGGGCACCACTTCGCCACGTGATGCCTTCTTCGATTTGACTGTAGGTGGCTACTTCGGCCGGCGTTTCGAGCTCGGCGACTCTATAAGCACTAGCCTTAGTTTGCGCCCCGAAATCACCTTAAACCATGGGGATGTTTGGGAGGTGTTCTCTTTGCTTATAACTTCCTTGGGATCGTTCGCCGAGAGCTCATAGAGCGTTTTGATGCTTTCTATTACATCCCGCATTGGTTGGTTAATTGATCGCCTTTTACCATCCTCCGGCATTTCCACTAGGGCATTTATTTTTTCCCCTAATTTGTGAAACACGGAGGGCTGGTTATTTGGATCCAGCGCCATCCACGTACTTCTTTGAGGCGCCACTTCTCCATCAGGACTCCTCTGTGGCGATGGCGGCTGTCTAGCCGGAGATCTTTTCATCATCGAGCTCTTCCTGAATGGGTTTTCTCCGTTGATCTCATTCTCCTGGTTTTGTTGATGTTGATGTTGTTTAGTTGTGTTCATTTCTTTTGGGTCCCCACTCAAAGCCGCTGTCAATGCTCGGGTGTGTGGTCACCTAGCAATCCTATGGTTATCTATGCATGCAGTGAGGCCATGCAAGGGTTGACACAGACTCTTATGGGGTTATGTGCCAGAGCCGGATCGGCACTAACCAGGAATGTTACATCTGGACCTACACCACCAACTTAATGGCGACGAAACATTGAACGTGCTTTAAGGCCTGCCAGGGTTTTAACGGGACGGGGGCGTTCACAGCATAAGCCTGAAAGCCATTTCAACAGCATTTCACTCCTGCTTACTCAGTAACAGAATACTGCAAACGTCAGCCCATATGTCAGTCATTCTAAAAATTTGATTCCAGTATACCATAATTACAATCTTACTGGGCTCAGTCGTAATGCCTAAAAGGCAGTGATGGAGTATTCAGTTTTCAGTTTTATTCAACACCTGCCGCTCTATCTCTCTCTCTCTCTGTGTCTATCTCTCTCTCTTTTAGAGTTAGTAGTTATTTCATAGATCAGGAGAAGAATCCCTGTTTACCTGAAGACCACTCACTTCTCTCCATCAACCCCACCCCCCTCTTCGAATCGCACATGTTACCTTTACCACTCAAGATGCAAACCCCCTTCTTCAAACACCTACAAATTACACACACGCTCTTTCCTATATTCATACTAAAACTGCAAATCACCAAAACACTGATAACATTCAACCCCGCATACCAGCCGTACGATTAAACATAAAACATACCCAATACCCCTTATCAAAACGACACCATTCAAACCGTTCCATACCAACCACCAACCACCAACTCCCAATCACCATTAACCATTCATTGACACATTTCTTATCAAATGGCGCCTACACACTCCACACAAGATTAAACACTTGCCGACACTATTATCCAGCATACTATACCCAACTCACTCACACATCGTCCCTCTCGCTCTCGCACCGAATTCCCAGTTTAAAGCGACCTGTACAGTCGGAGCCTTTTCCGGCTGCTCCTTGGGGAAATTTACATCGGTAGGAAAATCCCCTTGGATGTTAATGTGAGATGCAGTGAGAAACCGGATGGCGAACGGCAAAAAAAATAGGCGACAAAAAACCAAATAAAAAAACCAACACTTTCGTTTCGAGTACAACAAGCGAATGAATTTATTGGTGGCTAACATGAGACATGTAACCACGTTTAGTACAACTATTTATTGTTTTTAGTACAAATTAATTAGCAAAAATATGGCAAAACTTGTTTTGTTGGCGCCAGATTCAAAAATTTAACTGAATGGTATAAACGTCTATTGCTATGTGTTTTTCAAATAATTTAGTTTTAACATTGGTAAAAATATTCATATAAATGATTTTAAGCTAAAATTGTACGTTGATTGAAGTTGTTCAATGTGTGTTCCAACATTCCACCCACTTTGAAAGCACTTGGTTTCAAGAAGGAAGTAATGCAAGCTTGTGGATTGGTCGTATAATGATGCCTCTAGCTGTCCGGATCATAGCAACTCTGATGTGTCCATCTTTACCAGGGAACGTCTCTTCGATTCTCCCTTCTTTGAGGAGGTAGGTTATCGTCGTGCACTATGACCATGGAATTGATTGTTAAATTCGGATGTTGCGAAGACCACTTCGTACGCTGAACTTGTGTTTGGAGAATCGTCTGCCGGTTCGGGAATCGCCTTTAGTGATGAGCCAATTAGCAGGTGACCAGGTGTTAGAGCCTCATAGTCATTAGGGTCAGTCGTTAATGCTGTGATGGGTCTGGAGTTCATGATCGACTCGATTTCGCTCAGGGCTGTTGCCAGTTCCTCGAACGATAGTTAAGAGTTGTGTAGAGTGCGATAAAGGTGCCCTTTTGCCACCTTCAGGGCGGCTTCCCAAATTCCACCAAAATGGGGTGCCCTAGGGGGGATGAAGTGAAAATTAATGCGTTCAATATTACAAAAGGATATAATTGAATCTTGGGTGGTTTTGCGAAACAACATGTTATGTAGGTCGAAAAGTTTTGAATTGGCTCCCACGAAATTTGTTGCGTTATCGGAAAAGATATCTCGGGGGAGTCCACGTCGGCTTATCATTCGTTTTAATGCTGCTATAAAAGCTTCTGATGATAGGTCGGAAACTGGTTCGAGGGGCACAGCTTTGGACGCAAAGCAGACGAACACCGCTATGTATGTCTTGTAGGGAACCTTTCCACGGATTCTATTATAAGTATAGATGGGGCCACAAAAATCTACGCCACAGCGAAAAAAGGGTCTGCAAGCGGTGATCCTTTCTTGAGGAAGAGTGCCCATTACTTGTTGCAATAGCTTGGGTTTATAACGAACGCAATGAATGCATCTTTGAACAATCTTACGTGCAAGATCTCTGGCGTTGACTATCCACATTTTCTGTCTGATTAGCGCGACGAGAGATTTCGGTCCGGCGTGGAAATTTTTAAAGTGCAGATGGCGTGCGAAGCATGTAGCAAAGTTCGAATCCTTGGGCATCAATACTGGGTGTTTTTGTTCTTCTGGTATGGTGGCATTTTGCAATCTTCCACCAACTTTTAGTAGTGGATATCCATTGGTTTTGTCAACAAATGGGCTAAGATACTTTAGAGAACTTTTGAGCTCTTTCCCATTTTCAATATCTTTGATTTCATTTGAAAAGAACCTTGTCTGTTCGATTGAAACTATTTTAAAGAATGCTAAGTCAAGCTTTTGAGTGTTGAAAAGAATGGTGTTGAAAACCTTACCGGTTCTTATCCGAGCAATAAATCGTAGAACAAATGCGAATACATGTAAGATTTTCGTGTAAGAACTTAAATTGTTTATTGTTTCGAGTAAATCATTGTTGATGATATAGGTGCAACCAAATGACGATTTCTTTTTCTCCAATTCTAACTGTTCAGCAGGGATATACTGGGATATACTTCTAAGTATAGGGTTCGAAGGCCATTTTCCGAAGTTTCGAGTAAGAATGTTGGTCCGGTAAGCCATATTGACGTTTTAAGTTCCTCTACAGTTGAAGCACGAGACACTATATCGACTGGGTTAATTTCCGTGGGTACATACCTCCAATTTATACCGACTGTTCTCTCCTGAATTTCTGCGACGCGATTTCCCACAAACGTGCTTAGTTTTGTCGAATGAGTGGAAATCCAATGTAATACCACCGATGAATCTGTCCAAAAATGTGCTTCTGAATACGAATCGTTGAATATTGGACCAAAGTTTAGCGAGGAGATGTGCGGCGCAAAGTTCAAGACGAGGAATCTGCTTTTTCTTGGTTGGTACCACCCTTGACTTTGCAACTAAAAGTTTGACTGAAGTAGAACCAACAGATGTGGCAGTTAGGATATAGATACAACATCCATACGCCTTTATTGACGCGTCGTAGAATCCGTGTACCTGGACAATTGTCTTGGAAGGAACTAACGCAAATCTGGGAATGGATAGGTTTTGAATAGAATGCAAGTCCTTCATGAATTGTCTCCATTCTGTGTCAACTGATTGTGGAATTGCTTCATCCCAGTCAATCTTTTCCAACCACAACTGTTGTAACATGATTTTTCCCCTGACTATAATGGGAGAAAGTAGGCCATGAGTATCAAAAAGAGATGAAACCAGCGATAAGATATTGCGCTTAGTGAAGGACGTGTATGTCCGACTAGGGTTGTATGAAAAACAGAAATTGTCGTTGAGGGAATCCCAATTTATCCCCAGTGTACTTGTAACATTTGATTCATTAATGTTAAGATCCTTTGTTTTGAATGCGATGAAAATGATGAATGGTTACTGTGCCATTTTGACAATTCAAATCCAGCAGATTTTAGGATGTGTTTAGCTTCAATTCGAATCTGCGTCAGCGTTTCAAGATCATCAGCTCCAGTGATCATATCGTCCACATAAAAATCGGATCGAAGGACTTTAGCGCCAAGTTTGTACTGAGACTCAAATTTATTCCCAAGATATTGAAGACATCTTATGGCCATAAATGGCGCGGAGGTGGTCCCATAGGTAACCGTATTTAATTCGAATGTTTGGATGGGTGTCCTTTCGTTTTCTCTCCAGAGGATATACTGGAATTTACGATGTTTAGGGTGTACTAAAACTTTCCGATACATTTTAACAATATCTGCTGTTATTGCGTATCTGTGCAGTCTAAAACGAAGTAAAATTGAAAACAAATCATCCTGAATGGTGGGACCTATCAGTAGGATATCGTTTAATGAAATGCTTGACGATGTGCGACAAGAACCATCAAATACAACTCTCAATTTTGTTGAAGAGCTATTTGGTCGGAGCACACACTGGTGTGGCAGGTAATAATGTGGCTGGCTTAGATCTGGATTCCTTACCACAGACATATGGCCTAGCGTCTGATACATTAGATACTTCTTGTACCGATTCTAAAAATTGATGCTCGCAATCCCTTTGTTCGTCCGTCCATTTCACTTTTTTCCCTGTAACTGCTTCTAGCTCCCAGAATCTCTCTACATATTGATGAATATTACCATCAGTGAGACCAATGCCACAGGTTCCATGATGAGCAGTTGTAATTGTTTTATATTTCCCAGATACTATCCAACCGAGGCGAGTATTTTGTAATGATGGCAACTCTGGTCCTAGTTTTATTTGTCCTACCCGGAGCAGATCGAAAAAGGCTTCCGCCCCTAACAACATGTCTATCGGAGCAGATTTATAAAAATGTTCATCGGCAAGATTTAAGTTTTTTGGGACATTCCAATTCTGAATGCGGAGGGATGAGTCGGGTTGATAACCTGTAATCGACGGTGCAACTAAAAATTCTAAGCACATTTCGAATGCCGAGTATCGTGACCTAATAGTAGTTTGGGTTAAGGACTTTATCTTTGTTTCTGATGTCCCGATACCTAAGATGTCTATGTTCTTTCGTTGAGTTCGAAGTTTTAGGTCTCTAGCAAATTGTTCCTTTATAAAGTTTACCTGCGACCCCGAGTCTAACAGAACTCTGCCCAGCTGAAAGCAGTTCGTAGAATCCTTGACAAGAACAAGGGCTGTAGCTAAAATGACTTGTGCCGATGAGGGCCCCACGTGTTTTTCGAGTGCTGAGTTTACCACAGCTGCTGTTGAAGGCTCCCGTGGTTGGATTAGTGCCGACTGGTTTTGTCTATGTAGCAGTGTATGATGAGGTTGTTTGCAAATTTTGCATCTGAATGTTGAGGAGCATCTTGCCACGTTATGACCTTTCCGCAAACAGTTAATACACAACCCGAGATTCTTTATTTGTGTAAATCGGTCAGAAACAGATAACTGGGTAAATTTCGAGCAACTTGATATAGTGTGCGAAGTATCTATACAAAACAAACAAGACTGTTGAGACGAAGTTAGTGAAATTTGTGGGGTTTGCTCATAGGATGATGTTCTATATTTCATTATGGATTTTTTGCTGGTATCTAATCGACTTGTTTTACTCTCACGAGCTTCTAAGTATTGGCAGCGTCTATTTAAAATCTCAGAACATTGTTCCCAAGATGGAAGATTTTTATAGTGGAGCTCTTCATCCCATTTTGCTTGCGATTCTGAGTCAACCTTCGAAATCGCAATGTGAATGATGATTGCGTTGCAGATGTCTGAAACGGAACCAATTGATTGCAGCGAATTAAACAGTGCAGACACGTTATCGACGAGCTTTCTCAACTGCGTAGCCGAAGGCCTTTGCACCTTTGGAAGATCAAAAAGTTGATAAATATGTTCTAAAAAGATAAGACAGTCATTATCATAGCGTTCCTTCAATCTATTAAGTGCCTTTTCATAATTATCCTCGGTGATTTGAAAGGTTTTGACTGTGCCGAGAGCTTGGTCAGTCAAACAGCTAAGTAAATGGTTAAACTTTTCAAGTTTTGAAAGGGTCAGATCACTATCTACACGTTTCATGAATGTGTTTATAAAATTTTTATATTCCGAATGTTTTCCAGTAAACCGAGGTAATTTGACGTAAGGTAAATGACTGACAGCTTGTGGTATTGCCATAGTGTTCTCCAATGTACTTCCTCGTCTATCGCTACCCATGAGCGATAAAATTTTTGATTTTGTGGATACATATAAATCCTCTAGCTCACTACGGCCACTATCCGAAGGCGATTGTTCCTCAATTTGGGTTTGAACTGTCAATCCCTGCTTAAAGTAAGACTCAACGATTCCTAAGCGGCATTCCAGTT
This sequence comes from Volucella bombylans, assembly GCA_949129095.1. Lineage (NCBI taxonomy): Eukaryota > Metazoa > Arthropoda > Insecta > Diptera > Syrphidae > Volucella > Volucella bombylans. The sequence goes on along the minus strand of OX422140.1, from coordinate 274,887,944 downwards.
CTGTTGCCGAAAGGCTTTTTGTATCGATTAACTTTTTGATACGTGTTATACTGCCCTTGGTTGCAGCACGAGATGTTTTCAACGTTTCGAGAATTTGAGAAGCCGTTACGAAGCAAATCGAACTTAATAATTCTGACGAATATGAACTACCAACTAAATATATGTGAATAGCTCCTCCTTACTTGAATACTAACGATGTGTACTAAGTTATGTTCTATTGACGAAAATGAAATCATGGATAACAGTGAGAATACGCAGTGATGACATATGCTAATTTGTGTAAGTGTGCAAATTAAGCATTAAGCCTTTGGACTAAATCTTCAACCCAATTGCAAAACCAAGAAGAAAGGCAGCAACAATTTTCCTGATTAAATTAACTGCTAGACGAAATCTTTCCTGGCGACGCTGATCAGCAACAACAACAAAACCAGCTCGATTAATATTTATTTTAGGCCAAAAATCAGCAAATAATTCCGCACGATCCACCCAACTACGGCAATAAAAGAAAGGCGGCTACAAGCTTTCTGTGTTCGAGAGTGCGACGAAAGATTTTTTTTTTTTTCGATGAGTATTTAAGTTTGGAGTCCAGCAAGCAAAACGAAAAAATTCAAACTATAGGACACGATGTGTGTAGTGTATGTTAATATGAAGCGAAAAAGCGAAAAAGCGATCGACGAATGAAAGTGCAGGAGAAAAGAATTGCTAGTGCGATGAGAACGCTTTTATCATCCAAGTGGCGAATATGATTAGTGTGGGCGAAAGGCTTCTCTGGATAGAAAACAAAATTTTTTTTTTTTTTTTTAATTGATTGAAATTTTATTGGTTTATTTTATATTACTATTTTTCTGTTTGTTGTAATTTAATTTAAAGAATGAAGATTTTACGATTCACTTGCATGCTGTTTCGCAATTTCTATTATATGTATGTAAAATTTATATTCATGCATAATATATAATATTTTTATTCGACTGTGCGCGTGCGTTGTGTCGAATTAGTTTTTTTTTTCTTTAATTGATTGAAATTTTATTGGTTTATTTTATATTACTATTTTTCTGTTTGTTGTAATTTAATTTAAGGAATGAAGATTTTACGATTCACTTGCATGCTGTTTCGCAATTTCTATTATATGTATGTAAAATTTCTATTCATGCATAATATGTGATATTTTTATTCAATTTTCCCAACGCACGTTCGAATAAAAAATCACGACCACATACCTGGTAGGAAAGACACTTGTACTTATCTCCCTTTTTGTTCCTTGAAGTTTTGCTTCTGGAGTTTTGTGGTTCCTTCTGGAGCTTGCTGTTCTTCTTGGAACTTGCTGTTTTTCTGTAAACTTACTATTTTTCTATCAACTTGCTGTTCTTCTTGGAATTTTCTGGAACTCTTGGCACTGCACTGCACTGTAACCGTTACGGTTACCGTAACCGATACCGTACCGACAACGCTACCGTTCCCGTTACCGCGAAATGGATGCTACTTCGAATTGGAAATTCGAGCTAAGTTTTTGGGTCTTGTAGCCAATAAGTTTTTAAAGTTCTTTTTACACATTTATAAGGAAACGTCCTGTCACGGTCGCCAAATGTACAGTCGGAGCCTTTTCCGGCTGCTCCTTGGGGAAATTTACATCGGTAGGAAAATCCCCTTGGATGTTAATGTGAGATGCAGTGAGAAACCGAATGGCGAACGGCAAAAAAAAACAGGCGACAAAAAACCAAATAAAAAAACCAACACTTTCGTTTCGAGTACAACAAGCGAATGAATTTATTGGTGGCTAACATGAGACATGTAACCTCGTTTAGTACAACTATTTATTGTTTTTAGTACAAATTAATTAGCAAAAATATGGCGAAACTTGTTTTGTTGGCGACAGATTCAAAAATTTAACTGAATGGTGTAAACGTCTATTGGTATGTGTTTTTCAAATAATTTAGTTTTAACATTGGTAAAAATATTAATATAAATGATTTTAAGCTAAAATTGTACGTTGATTGAAGTTGTTCAATGTGTGTTCCAACACGACCCATTACCTACTATACTAATTTGACTTTTCTCCATGACAGTGGAATGTGGATAAGTTCTACACAGCTCCTCAAAATATTTTCTAGCACAGGCAGAATAATATCCTTTGTAGCTCGGCAGGTATTATACCGTCGGGACCAGCAGACTTGTATTGTTTGAAGCTATGCAGCGCCCAGAGCAGTTTGTCTCTCATAATCAGACCATGAATTTTGGTCGCGGTTGTAATAGGCCTGTTTGGGCTGCTACTGACCGCGAGGTGGGAGTTGCCTGGAAAGTGGGTGTCCAGTAGCAAATTGAGTGATTCATCACTTGAAGTTGTCCAGGAGCCGTCGGTTTTTTTCAAATAGCTAGGCATCATAGGATTTGTAGAGAGGATCTTTCTTAGCCGCGATGCGCCAGAGGTTTTTGTGATTTTATCAAAGAATGACCTCCAGGATTGTCGCTTTGCTTTCCTCAGTTCTTTTTTGTATAATTTGAGGGATTCTTTCTATGATATTTTCTATATTTTCTACAAGAGTTTTTAAGCAGTACCAGTGCTGATTTCCACCAATGTGACTTTTTCTTGCCTCAAGGTTGAATAAGAGCGCAGGAAGCGGCCATAGGGTGATTGAGAGCGAGAGTAAATTCCTTGACTTTCATGTCAAGCTCAGTGTTGTCACGCGGGGGACTTGATAGTTTTGAGGATAGCGTTTCTGACAGTATTAATCAGTATTTTGGCCAATTAGTTTTCCGGTAGTTCCGGAAAGTTGGTTGCTGGGAGGAGCATCACTCAGGTTGAATTGGATGTGTCTGTGGTCTGAAAAGCACTGTTCAGACGATATCATCCAGTCCGTTAGCCTTTGAGTGATGCTGTCGGAGACAAGAGTGATATCTAGTACTTCCTGTCGGTCTAAGGAAGACATTCTTAGCAGACCTTGAACTCGTACCTTGATCCTAGGCGAACCCTCTACCCGAGAAAGTATTCTGGAAATCATCAGGCTCATTAACCCCACTCTTCCGACTCACGACTGGAAAGTCGCGAAACTGGAGAAACTAAGGGGCTCTTATAGATGTGCGTTGATAATGATCAATAATGAATCCCTTAATCCTCTGGCGCAGACGAAAGGCATGATCCGGTTCGGTTTTGAGTCTATACACCTAAGGGTCTACAAAAAGGATGAGCCGGATGCTGATAAGCATCTCTTCCTATTTTAACGGAGACACGACATCGAGTTTTGCACCCGGCCAAATGTCTCCTAAACCATTTATGGCCTTAGTGAAGAGATCAAGGGATCTCTGGTTGGCACACGCTATAAGCTTGACATGGCCTTAGTGCCATCCAGTGTCGCTTATGATGGCAGGTGGTCCGTTGAGGTGTTATGGAACCGTCGGTATTGTTTCTATCGATCACCGCGATCACTATTGCATCCCTAAAAAAGAATGTCTTTCGGGTTTGGTTGAGATTAAAATTCGAACCGTTCGATTTGGAAGTCAACCTACTACCATTTAAGCCGGGGTAAAGCGTAAAAGTAATGGAAATGTTTGCTTGCTTACAAAAAAAGCTACGAAATGCATACCAAAGAACAAAAAATTCGAAATCAAAGAAATATTAAACCTCCCCTGTACGAACTAGTTTAAGATTAATTGTTCCTATAAGTTTTTTGAGGAGGAGCGGATGCAAATTTTTACATCCTTTTGGGAAGAGGCGGTTTGGTGAAACAAGGTCAATACCTATATATCGCCACTAACATGATGCCCATTCAGCCAAAATGTCCTTATGTGCGTGAAAATAGTACAAGAAAAAAAAATCATCAACCATGACATCTATTTCTGTCGTATTGATGAAAAGTAGAGGGTATATAAGTCGTCCAACTAGAATACCCTGGATATAAATGGTAACCAACAAAAATTTGATCCTGCTTTGAAGGAAGGTGTCAAAGATTTTATAGACAAGATTCCGAAGATTAAAAGACACTATATGCGTGCAAATACAACCAAGCACTTCATCGCCGGAGCTATGTCGATCGCAGGTATCCATAGGGATTATCGCATGTGGCTGATTGAAAGGCAAAAAATATCCGATTTGTTAATTACCTAATATTTCACCGAATCTTCTCAGAAGATTTCCATATTTCGTTTTTCATACCGAAAAAGGATCTGTGTGAAACATGCACTGCTTACCAAAATGCGGAAAGAGAGGTATGCTACAAACACCACCTTATTGAAAAGAAACTTTCAAGAATGGAAAAGCAAAATGACAAGCAGAAATCTGATGCTGTAGTTGCAATATACGACATGCAGACTGTAAAGCAGTTGCCTAAAGTTTATGTGTCCATATTTTATTATATGTATATTAAAATTTAACATGCTAAACTTTACGGTATACGATTTAAAAACTAATGAGTGTTTTTGTTTCGTGCGGAATGAGTCGGGTGGAAATAGGGGCTTGAATGAACTGGTGACGGTCATTCTTAAATATTTAAAAGTCAAGGCTGATTGAGATATAATCTTTTCTTCTCTTAATTGTGCAATCCAGGATGAAAATAAATTTGTTATTGGTCTTTACTTCTACACTGTATGTAACATCAGTATCAAACGCATAACATATACGTAAGTACCTTATTAAAGACTATACCCAAATTCAGGGAGATTCGACGCGTTCATTGATTGAACAACAGGTAAATAGGCAACTAAGGGGTGGTCCAATGTACAAACTGGAGTCATCTGTCCTTTGCATGAGTCGTTCGCAGATCTCCGGAGAGAATATACGTGTGTCGGCTTTTCCTAAATAAAACAAATTTAGTGATTCAGTGTCGTACTAAAAGTAAATCAGTTACAGTTTCACTAATTGACCCGGTAGCTCGCTGGTTAGCGGCGTCTGGCATCGAACAGTGAACGGGTTCGAATCCCGGGCCAAATAAAGACTTTTTTTTTTTTTTTGCTTTTTTTTGTTTTGTTTTGTTTGTTTCTCCTACGTGAAATCAAAACAGAACCAACAAGTAAGAGAAATCAAACGATGGATGGCGAAGAGCGTTCCGCTCTTCCCATAACGGGAGTTACGAAAGGCAACAATACGGTTGCTGGTGCCGTGGCAAAAGGAATTAAACGTAGGAAGAGTTTGAAAACTCCTCCTAATTTAACCAGAAAAAAAACAAGTGCCATTTTAAGAGCTGATGAAGAGAAAGATGAATTGCAGTATGAGGGGGGCAGTATCAACTTTGCCTCCTTAGCTGCATCTGAGTCGGAAGACGAAGATGAAAAAATAAGTAATATTACCAGCAGCATATTAAAGCTGGAAAAAGAAATGCTTGCTATTAAGCAGAGGCAAATTGCACGAAGGCAGAGGGAGCAACTACAAGCAGATAGCTCCCAACAACAAGAGCAGAAACAAAAACTGCAGCAACAACAAAACCAGCAGCAGCAGAAGCAACAGCAGCAGCAGAAACAGCAACAGTTGAACAAACAGCAGCTGGAAAAACAGCAGCAGCAGCAGAAACAACAACAACAACAACAACAAAAACAACAACAACAGCAGCAGCAGACGAAGAAGATGGAGAAGGTGCCTCCTATCAACACCTATAAATTGGAGGTAATTGCAACCAAGGACCTATGTAAGTTGGTCATTGGTAATAATTTTAACATAAAGAGATTGGGAAACGATCGCCATGCCATCCACTGTAACACAGCTCCTAAAGGAAACGACGACGGAGCACTACTCATACACACCGAAGTGTGAAAAGCGGCAATCGATGCTGTTGAAGGGGTTGGAACCGTCTTCTGATCCTGAGGAGATCCTAGCACTGCTCAAAGAGAAGGAGTGCGAAGGACTCAAGTTTGTGGGGGTAAAGCCGTTTACCACAGCCAGAGCTAGGCGGGAGAAACGGAGTCTGCCGTTCTTCTTGGTGCAGCTCAGTCCCGAAAGCCGTCTGGATAGTCTAAGGAGTATCAATGTCCTAGACTACCAGGTGGTTCACTGGGAAAAATTAAAAAGGAGCGACGGCGTTATACAATGCGTTCGCTGCCAGAGGTTCGGGCACGCCGCGTCGAACTGCCAAATGCAGCCTCGATGCGTGAAGTGCGCAAAGAACCACAGTCACGAGGAGTGTGCTCTGGGTGTTAACGGAGCATCCGATAGGTCGCAGCTCTCGTGCGTATTATGTGGGAACGTGGGACACACCGCAAACTATCGGGGTTGTCCAAAGTTCGCTGACATTAAGAAAGCAAAACTGGCTCGGCAGCAGAAGGTGGAGGTCAAACATTCACCTCTTAGATTTCAAACACCAGCCGTCACGTCCCAAATTTCCTACGCCCAAATGGCGTCAGGTAGGGGGGCTACGGTACAGCAAGCGACTGTTGCTTCTCCGGCTCCGATGCCGAGAACAACGGAAGCGGAACCCAACATGCTAGCCATCTTGCTCGCAATCCAAGGGCAGATGGCTCAGCTGCAAAAGCAGGTTCAAGAACAGGCCGAGCGGGTGGACCAGATCTAAGCGTTGCTGCCGGGCCTAACGCAACACATGCCGTAATGGGTACGCACATGGTGGAGCAAACTTTGAAGGTCCTTGCGGTGAATGTGAATTCATTGATTAGGATCGAACGAAGAGCCGCGATGTTTAAATTGCTACAAGACCAAACTCCTGATGTGCTTTTCGCTAGCGAAACCAAGCTAACCGATAAGCACAAACTGGAGTACAATAATTATATTGTTAGAAGAAGAAACCGGCCCAGATCCAAACGTGGAGGCGGTGTCGCGATCTTCATTAAAGAGGGTATAAAATTTCATAGAGTGTACAAGGGGGTGTTGCGCAGGTTCCGGGTGTTGGAGGCAGTCGTCGTTTACATCCCGCTCCGCAGTGGAAAGCGGCTGTACTTGGGCCTCTGTTTATGCACCTGAGGCTTCACAATCCACCCTATTCATTACAGACCTCGACACGCTTTTTCGACTTCTGAGGCTGGAATCGGGGGAGAATTATTTTATAATCGGCGGGGATTTCAACGCTAGACATAGAGAGTGGGGAAATAATTTGCCAAATACTAGAGGGAACCTACTACTCGATTGGTGGGGTCAGCACGATGTCATGTACAGACTCGTTCTTAAAGCGACGGATAACCCGTCGTTTCCCAGAGGCGGGTCTTATTTGGATCTACTGCTGTACGACGAACGTATACGACTGACAGGTACGAATTTACAAACGCTAAACTGTCTGCGCACATTCGTGTATGACAGCGACCATTGCGGTTTTAGCACCGAAATTACAGTTCCCAACGAAATTGCGGAATTGGAGGAGTTTGTCCAAAGATATTCTTACAACTACAGTAAGACTCGATGGACACGCTTCTCCGCAACTTTGACAAGAGCGCTCTCCTCGAACACGCTCCACCCACCGTCCAATAGGAATTTGTCGAACGAGGAGATCGACAATTACTTAAAACAAATGGACGAGACAATTAAGCAAACTATGGACACTACAATACCGCGGTATCGACGTACGACTAACGAAGACCTGTTCCGCAATCCTACTATTGACGCACTGCACCGGCAGAAAAGTAGACTTCTGACAAGACTTAAAAACTTGTACAGACGGTTAACTGACCGACAAGACCCGGAGATTAGGACACTGAAGTCGTCGATTAAAAATATCCAAACGCTAATAAAAGAAAATTACAGAATTTCTGTAAGTTTGTACTAGAACAATAAGGTTCGGGCTGTAAACACCAGCAAACCGAATATGTTTCCGCAAATAAATAAACTATTTCGGAGAAAAAATCAAAACGACCTTCAGTGTCTTAAAATAGCCCGGACAACAGACAACGAACGGTTACTGACAATAGCAGGCATTGATCCAAATGCGGCCGCTGATGATGACGACTTCTTTGTGATCGAGGATCCACAGGAGAAGGTTGAGACCACAGGGGCGACTTTCCAGGAAGTATACAAGGACACTGATACCACTGGCCCTAATTACGACCTGGACAGTCGCGTCTTTGTGCACGACTTCTGCGTTCGAAATGAAATAGAGAACTGGCGATCCGAGGGCTCTGGTTTCACCCGGCTTAGCGACGAAAATATGGCAAATAACGTTATTGCCAGAGAGGGTGGCCTACCCCATTCATTTCGAAGGAAGGACTCCATGCGATCTTCGACACAATCAGGGCTAAGAAATCAGTGGGGGCCGATGGTATTCCGAACATCGTGCTTCGACATCTTCCTCTAGAAGCGGTGGACATTTACACCACCCTGTTTAATAATGCAATGAATAATGCACATTATCCAGCGCATTGGAAAACGGGGGTGGTTCAACCTATCCCCAAAAAGGGGAAGGATATATCCAATCCGGCGAATCTAAGATCGATAAGTCTCCTTCCGAATATCAGTAAGGTTTTTGAAAAAGTAATCAATAGAGCTCTGTGTAGGTGGGTTGAGGACAAACATATAATTCCGGATAATCAATTCGGTTTTAAGGCGGGACATGATATCTCACATACCGCGTCTAAACTGGTGTCCGATATCCAATGTAATAAAGGCAAAAAACAATGCACTGGTGCCTGCCTTGTTGACTTGGAGAAGGCCTTCGACACCGTATGGTTAGAAGGTCTTTTCTATAAGCTGACTCGGTTGGGGATCAGTAAACCACTCTTGTACATTCTTTATAATATGCTAACCGACAGACAGTTCATCGTGAAAAATGGCGATGTGACTTCTATTGGAATACTTCAAATTAAAAATGGTCTTCAGCAAGGCGCGGTCAATTCGCCGATCCTATTTAACATTTATACAAGCGACTTGATATGCTCACTCCCCCATACTATTGCGTACGCAGACGATTTGGTAGCGTACAGAACAGGTCCAAAAATCGAGGTCATTAATACTCTCTTGCAGCGTGACTTCGATAAGATAAGACGATTTTGCGATGACTGGAAGTTGAAAATCAACTTTCAGAAGTCGGAAACCATTCTCTTTAGGACGCCGTTGTCTGGAGCCTCTAGGGATACCAGAAAAAATTGGCGAAAGTTCTCTATCGTTGGACAACACGGACAACCTCTTGCCTGTCGAAATGTAGTCAGATACCTTGGAATCTGGCTAGATCAGTTTCTGTATTTTGGCAAAAATGTATTGTAGATGCTGCTCTGGCCAGAGCTAAAGGTGCTTTTGCCCTTACAAAGAGACTGTTTTATAGCAGCCAACTCGATGCGAGGATAAAGGTAATCTGCTACATGGCCCTTATCAGGCCCATGCTGGTATTTGGTTGTCCCGTGTGGTTCAATGTACGAGCAAGCTTAATGGAAAAGATTCGGGTGTTTGAGAGGGCTTGCCTTAGGGCCTGTCTTCGCTTGTACAGAACACCAGAGTCGGAGTACAAAAAATTGTATCCTAATGAGGTCCTTTACAACAGGGCGAACCTAATACGAGTGGACAACTTCGTAATTAAGCTGACTCGAAGGCACATTGCAAGAGCAATGACGTCGACGAATAACCTGATATCTGGGCTTACTACCCCAATTACCTTTACCACGAGAGTGTGCTCTTTGACGGCTTCGTTCTACCGGAAGCATTCCTCTACCTAGATCAGAAAGGGTTGATCCAGGATAGATCAGCGATGCCGTTAATCTTCCATGTCGCTCGGACAGCTGGGGACAGGCGACTCAACTACGACAGAGACGTCGCACACGGCAGTGTGGATCGCCTCAGGTTCAGTAGGGCGGTGGGGAATCGCGATAAGAGGGATGTCGTTCGGCAGCACCAGCATTTCTGGTAGTTGAATGATGGAGAAGATGATTCGTCGTCGTTTCCGTCAATTACGGACCAGCCTCACTAATGAGGCAGAGCTGACCAATCTGTTTTCTCTGTAAACAGCGATGGCCGGCTTACGTAGGTTTAGGTTAGCATTTAAGAAACATATACATATATCAGTGTATACAAAGGTGTATACTGATATATGTATATGATTGTGTGTAACGTCTATGTGTGTTTATGTGTGTATTGTACAGTTAGTTTAGGTAGGCTAAGGTTTATTTTAAGTTAGATACTAAGTTTTTATTAAAAATAAAAAATTATGTCCATATGCTAAGTTTTGTTAACAAATTTTTTTCTTAGCTTTAAGTATACAAAATAAATAGTTTTAAGAAAATGTAAATGAAGTCGAAAGACATAGTTATAAGAATTTAGAGTAGCTTAGAGTGCCTGTGTGGGGCCAGTAAGTTAGTGTAAGATTATTAAGTAATTGTAAGCTAGCATTTAAGCATTTTTTGTTAGAATGTAAGAGTTAGTGTTAAGAAAATAAAATGCATATAAAACTAAACTAAACTAAACTGTCCTTTGCATTTGTGACCCTAAGAAAAGCGGCTTTCCTCCTCCTAGGGAATCATCAAACTTCCTTTTCGTCAAAATATCGTATGAGCAGGGCGAATTCAATGAGGTTACTATCATAAGAAAGAAGAAATGTAACGACACAATTAGTTTGACGCGAGCTTTCTCTTCGAAACCCAAAATTACTGAAAACAGGACGAAAGAAAGATCTTCTGTAATTGGTGCAGAAAAACCACTTTCCAAAATTCTACCGTCCATTTTTTCAGAATTTGTAGTTGTATTTAATTCAAACCTGTTCTCCTTTTTTGATTACGTGAAATCTTTATTTGTAGTTACATTGAACCCTTTTTTTTGAAAACGTGAAGTTTAATTTTTGTTTTGAATTTTACCTGAAAATGTGATTTATTTCTTTAAGCCTTTGTTTTTGTTAGCTAAAAAATTAAAATAGCGTCGTTAGCAATGTTTAAATTCATATTATTTTCAGTTGGAAGAAATCAAAACTACTGACTAAATGGAAACTCCGAAAAAAGCATAGGTAACTATGTAACGCCACATCTTATTTAAGTCATAAAAAAATTTAAGTTTACGGTAAGATCATCATAATCAAAAGTGGGTGTATATTTAGGGTTAATGAGCGATTGGCAGAAATAACTCAAGCCCAAATCGCAATTTTATTTCATTAATAGAAGTTACCCATTAAATAAGTTTTTATTTTATTAACTTATTGCAAATACAGTACATCCTATCAAAAATGCTAACGATTTTAAACTTGAGATACGTCTCCTGAAAAATAGAGATTTTTCAGTTATGAATATATGGTACTCTACAGAGCAGACAGCATCTATAGAGTTGAGCTATACAGAGCAATGTATAGGTTTGGCATTCCTGCCAATCTCGTCCATTCGTGCAGTATGGCGATGGGGAATGCATGCTGCTCCTTCAAGGTCGGTACAGAACTCAGCGAGACTTTTGATGTCAAAAAAGGATTTAGACAATGGCCTGTCATACGATTCCTTTACCCTCATTCTCTAAATAATAGTGCAAAATTCACGCTCAAATGCAACAGGCACAATCTTTCAAAAGTCCATCCAATTACTCACATTCGCCGATAATATTTCCATAATTTTTGTAAAGATAGATTTAGCGGTATATGAGGGCAAGACCAAGCATATGCTGGCAACTAGAAAGGACACCCAACGCTGACGTCTCGGACAGAACATCACCATCGAAATATATAACTTTGAAGTAACTTTCTCTACCTAGGTTCCGATGTCAGTTCAAAGAACAACACCAGCGTTGAGAGCAAACGAAGATGAACTCTTGCCAATAATGCTTCTTTGGATTAAGAAGGCAATTGACTTGCAAAGCCCTCTCTCGAATAACGAAAATGACTCTATATATATATATATATATCCTCTGTGAATCTTATTACCAAAGTCACTTACTTTTCCCGGTTAAATAAAAGACAATTTTTTCCGAAATTCAATTTAATACAATTTAATTTTTTGTTCAAGTAAAAAATAAATAAGGCAAGTTTAAGGGCAAAATTAAGATTAGACTAATTAGACATGACAGAAAGGTTGGCTAGGCCAATTAATTTATAAGAGAGAATTGTTAGAAAGAGGTAGCAACTCTGTTCCTAAAACTTAATTTTCAATTCTCTTTGGCCCAGAATCCTTTAGACGATCTGTTATTTCTAGAGGATAAAGCAGTTGAATAGGTCTTCGAGATTTTTTTCCATTAGAAACTCGTACCTCACATGCATGAACTTTCCCATCACGACCGGGAAAAATATTAACGATAATGCCCAAATGCCAAAGGGTCTTAGGCCATGAATGAACCCCCATCAGCACTACATCTCCAATTGCCATATCGGTTAATCTATTGTATTTGGACTTATGAAACGACGTCAGTTGTTGAATATATTCTTTGTACCATCTGCGTTTGAAGCAAGATATAAATTGCAGTCTTCTTCTCTTGACCTAGGTTGTCCTCCGTTGCAAATTCGTATTGTTTAGCTGTCTGTAGTCCTCGTAAAAGCTGAGCAGGTGTAAGCGGCGATAAATCAAGGGGCTCATCTGCCACATACATGTGAAAAAGGCCTACTATTAACCACACTTTCTACTTCGGTTAAAGACGTATGTAGTTGATTGATGTTCCAGGTGGCTTTTCCTATCGCTGCTTTCAAACCAAATTTTGCAACACCCACCAGCCGTTCCCAGAATCCAACCCAGCAAAGGGCACGTTCAACAATGAACCTCCAACTTATACGACGATTAGCCAAGGAATCCCTAAATTTTTCATCGGTGAAACTTAAATTCAGGATTTCTTTGGAAGCTCTTTTGAAAGTAGTTGCCTTATCCGACCAAATTACTCTCGGTACTCCTCTGCGAGCAATAAAATGTAGTATGACTAACAATCTGCCTTCAGCCGTAAGATCTGATGTCAATTCGAGATGAACCGCTCTAATCGATGTGCAAGTAAATAGCATAATGTATACCTTACTCCTTTAACCAGAATCATAGGTGAACAAAGATGCAGCAAAATCAAGTCCTGGGACGTCAAACGGCGAAGAAAATGTAATGCGTTCTCTAGGCAAAAGCGCGAATGATTAAGTAGCAGGCATAGCTCGAAGAAGCTTGCAGATTGTCCATTTATTGATCTAGGAGTTAGCCAGTTGTCGACCCTTGATGATCCAGTTAATTGATCTCAAATGCGTTAACACTGATGATCAACCACATGAAACAGCTTTTTGTGTACATCATTAACTATAAGCTTCGAGATGTGTGATGATTTTGGCAATATTATAGGATGAGCTTGAAATTCTGGAGATAAGAATTGCAATCTCTATTTTGATCTAGAATGGGACTAAACATACGTAAGCAATTTAAGGTTCGGGGGTATACCTTTATTTTGCTTGAGTGCTACTATTTCTGAACTGAAATGCCGTCATTGTACTTCGCTAACCCAATAACTTTCAGCTCGATCCATCTCACATGCAGATAGAAAAGAAGCATCTTTGTAGGAGGCGTATTCCTCATGACTTTGTTTTTTCTTGAAACATTCAGTTGCACGAAAACAATAAGCTGTTGTTCGCAAGAGACGTCGCCAGGTACTGAATTTTTCACATACAATAACACATTCGTTAGGTGTTGTTAATTCCTCTTTTTCTCCTTCCTTGAAAGCGTTGATTTGGCCAAAGTTTTGTTTCGTTATTTAGCTAATCTGGTCCAGAGAACGGCTGATGAGATTAGATTAGAGACATCGCATTGATTCCTCTGGTCAACAAGGCTGTGGGATTTTGTGGGCCAGGGCAGTGCCGCCAACAAGAAATTTTAGCAAGCGTTCGGATTTCTCGCACTCTTTTTTCAACATAAGTTTTCCAAGGCTTCTCTATACCCAATATCCAAAATAAAGCGATTTTAGAATCCATCCACAAGAACTCTTCATTAAATTTAATCTGTAAGCATTGCAGCATTCAGCTCCAATTTTGGCACAGTTAGTTCATCACGATCGTTATGGGTGCTGTTCTATTCTTAGCACACAGTAAACGTTTCGTTATAATTCCGTTTCTATCTGATGTTCGCAAGAAAGCCACTGCTCCGAGTGCATGCTGACTGGCATCAGCGAAAATGTGGACCTGTGTAGAGCCTTCTTCGTATATGACGCAACGTGGAATGATCAGTTGACTTAACTCAGTGACATCTGCAAAACAATCAGTCCAGATTTTATCGAGTTCTGATGGTAACCATTCATCCCAGTCTAGTTTCTGTCGCCAAATCGATTGAAAAAGAATCTTCAATCGAACTACTCATGGACCTACTAAACCAACGGGATCATAAATTTTTGATATTACCTTCAGTACATTGCGTTTTGTTCCATCCAAACTGTTCGACTTCAAAAGAACTTCAACTGCACTCAAATCAACCGATAATTCGCCAGCGTCAACAAACCAACGAACACCCAAGACCTTCTGCATTGATGGTGTATCTATTTCCAATGGATGACTATTTCGCACTAGCGAAACTGAATAGTTTAGTTTAAATTGCCTCTTTATTTATATCTCTCGCTGTTTTTTGTCATTCAGGCTTGCAACGAAATCGTCGACATAAAAACAACTACTTAGAATATGCTCTGGGATATCGATACTTTGCCTCGCTTAAAATTTTTAAAATAACTTCTCCTAAGATGTTTGGACTGCTGATCACACCAAACCTTACTCGAGTCATACGATAGGCTTGGACTGTGAAATCGATACGCATTTCATTGGGATAGCACAATTTTTGAACCAAAAAAACGGTGACTTTCTCGATAAGGTGTGGCGAGAACTGTTTGGAAAAATACCTTTTCTATGTCAACCGTCAATCCAATTTTCCCATAACGAAAGTTAATTAAAACAGCCAAAATCTCAGGGAAACGTTTTATGCTGACTTCTAAATGGTCGTTGAGTGGAGTATAATTTGCATCAAATACAATTTTCAACTTCGTTGTGTCCGTATCCTCCCGGCACACAGGTCTATGGGGCATATAGTACACCCGATCCATTTGCTTATCTTCCTCTACCCATGCAGCCAAACTATTATTTATCATCTCGTTCATTGCCACGTCATATTATTCAAGTCTTCCTGATGCTCTTAATTTTCGCATTCGTGACTGCATTCGATAAAGTGCACCCACACGATTGTCATGAAAGTATTCCTCCTCATCTTACCATGGCAGTGATGGATCTGGACTGCGTCATTCAGTTTTGTCGTTCATTATTCCAATAGTCTCGAGGCTCCAGAATTGTTGGCGATCCTCTCAGGCGTAAACATGCAGTAAAGGTACACAAGAAAAATTCACCACAGCATCTGAATTATTAGAAATGACAGGAGACCTACCCTGCAACTTCCATCTGAAAACAGTGTTATGTTGCCCAGTTGCAACTGTCCAATAATTGTCTTCTCCAATTAAACCGCTTATTCCATCAACAGCAGGTAAAATATTCATTCGCACATCGGCCAACTCCAGTCCATTGAGCATATTCAAATTTTCATCTGGCGTCGACAGAACATCCGCACATATCTCGGGTACGTAAAACATCTTTAGATTAATGGTGCTGTTGCATATTGACTTCTTAACGTAATTTGAACTTTATTGCACTGTATAAATTTTTGTTTTTTGCCACCAAACGAAATTATATTTATTTGTATTTTGCGTTCCCAATATTTCCAAGTCTAGTTGATGCGCCACACTTGATTTAACGAATGACATTTGACTGCCACCGTCCAAAATCATTCTTACACACAAATACCGGCAAGAACCTTTACCTAAAGCAAATACAACAGCCGTTTGAAAATATAATGTACCTACCATTGTTAGTCTGTGTGTCAGTGGTATACAAGTTGAACGACTGCTGCGGTTGGATTGATTTTGTCGTTGTATTATTTTGCGGAGGTAGTGATGTAAATGGTGATGTATGGTTTGGAGCACACATTGTCATCGGGTGTCGTCCATTACATATTTTACATACAAGTTGAAACCTTTTTTTGCATGACTTGGAGTAATGGCCTTTTTTTAAACACCGGTAATATCGTCCGCTCTCTTTTAACATTTCTTTCTTTCAGGCGTGTAATGATCAAAAGCTTTACAAAAAAAAATAATTATTACCATTTGTTTCTGCGGCGAATAATCCAACAGCTGTATTAACTTGAGTTGGTGTAGATGGTTGACTGCCAGTTGAACTATGTTTTGCTTCTTGGGCATTTTCAAGAGATTCTATTTCTCTTTTAATGAACTTCAATAAAAACTTAACCTTTTTATCATCAATGTTTTCAGTGGATGAGATATAGGATTTTATTGATGTGATATCGTTATCGTTTTCGGTTGGATCAGGCTATGGAAAATTATCAGAAAAATCGTCGTAATATCGATGAAAGTCGACTCCCAAATCATTAGGAATGCAACGAAGCGCCCCTTTAAGCATGACGAAATAATTTGAAGTTGGAATTCCAAGAACGGCGAGAGATCGAGTGGATGCTATAACTGAGTTATGAAGACATCTCATATTTCCTTCTTTAAGTCTGTTTATTGCCATCTCATAATTAAGTTTGCTTTGTCAAACCGGGTCCAAAGTAATTGAACTTGTCAGCAGTGGAGGGGGACAGGTTATCATGTAAAAGTGTTATACCGTTCCCAAAACGATATCCATTCTTTGTAGTCGCCTGAGAACTTTTTGGGTTGCAGCTTTTGCAATTTTAATGCCGGAATTTTACTTGCGGAGGAAAAAGTGGCGTTATTTTATGCATTGCGGCGTTTGCAGAGGCGGTAGTATCAAGGATGGGAGATGGAAACTGTTTCTGGTACAGTTTTACCTTATTTAGACGTGTTTTAAGGGGGGTAATCATTGACAGAGTTTTATCATTATAATCAGCTATATATGCTGCTTCTCGATCGAAATAGAGAAACGAACGTCCGCGTTTGCTTTGCGCAGACTATTATGTGCTGCTGTTAAACGATTTAAGAAAACGCTGAGTTCTTCCTCAACGGAATCCAAAACTAATGTATCCATATCATCTTTAATTTGACTTTCGTTTGATTGAAGATACTCGCCCGCACTAATCGCGATCTTTGTTAGTTGCCCACGATACGTAGCACGATTTGCCAAATCCATTATCGATTGCGATGGAACAAATCACGTTTTTATTTCGACCGTTTGTGTTTATATATTCTCGGATTTTGCACCAATGTGAATTTTGTTACCAAAGTCTTACTTTTCCCGGTTAAATAAAAGACATTACTTTCCGAAATTTAATTTAATACAATTTAATTATTTGTTTAAGTAAAAAATAGATTAGGCAAGTTCAAAGGCAAAATTTTCTTAATTTTCAACACCATCTAATAATTCCAGCCTTGACTTATGGCACAGAGGCTTGGGACTTTATCAAAAATGGATGGGGTGCTCTTGGCTGCTTTGAGAGATTGATAGCTTAGTCATGTAAAGCGGATGGACGCCAATGCTCTGGTTCGAAAAAAGTACACAACCTGACGACAATTAAGGTCTTCTCCCACTTAAATTAGGATATGCTAGAATAATTAAGGGCAGAAAAAAATTATTCACAAAGTTAGCCAATTAAATTATCAGAAAAATATCAATAAAATTCTTAAATCTAGAGATATGTACCTTTAGCGACAAAGACATAAATAAAGAAATAATAGAGATAACAATAATAAAATTCAAGGAAATAGATCGGACTCTGCAAACTTTTCTTTCAGCAATCGAAAAAAATAGGTTTAATCAATGGATGAGGTCCGTTATAAAAACCTTAACTGGGAACACGAACGACAACGATGCAATAGTAATTAGCAAACAAATAGAAGACTTAAACCAAAATTAATTAACAATAGACTCAAATAAACCAGTAGGGATCAATAAAAAAATATTAAAAGATCCGCCAATATTATCAACCATATTCACAAACAGATAAAGACAATAGAAGCATACTTTAACTCGCATCATATACATAGAATTAACTTTAATATCGACCTAATTCAGAGTCACTCTGCTAATATTACAGAAGCTATTACTCTAGCCCGAATGCATATCATTCCAAAACAACAACACAGAGCAACTCAGAGCTAACGGAAAAAGTAATCAAGTAAACAAATTTATGAATTCGTAAATTTACAGGCGTACTTCAAAAATATTTAGCATTAGCATGTCCATAACAAACAAAAACGAGTACTCCTTTTACCACTTGATCCCAATTCCTATTAATAAAACATACACCATCTCAACCTTCCCATACCTTGCCTTACATAAGCTTGACATTAGTTATTACAATACGAGATGCGACGAATTAGAAAGAACGTTTTATTGTCAAAGAAGAAATAGTCTCAAAACCAAACATCGCGATTCCGTACCGAATATAATAAGAAACGAACCCGCTAAAAGTGAAATGTCAAGTGGCATCGAAGCAACATCTATATTTGAACCGGATTCAAATCATGTCCTTCTCACCAATGTCAAAAACGTTACGGTTTAAACTACTTGCGGAATCCCTATATATACTATATAAAGATCAGCCATTGTCCATTTCAAAAACTGTTCAATTTCTATAAATACAATAATATAGCAGATGACTCCAGAATATAATCCTTTTGGGACAGCATTGAACTTAATCCTGCAACCCGAAGTGAAGTAAATCCTACATCAACAATAAATCAATTCACATTACAAAGACTACATTTTGAACAGCTTCACAACAAGGAAAAATATCATTCTTAAACACCAAATCAACTTACAACATCAATACCATCTAGTCCATGTTACTAATGGGAATTATAATAGCAATATAAATTTTTGCTGTCAAACATTATCAACCAAAATAAGCCCAACAAATCAACGACAACCAGTTGTGGTACCAGTCCTCCAACGGGGCTCACATTTGTATAGTGATGCGGGAAAAAGTATGTTTCTCCAAGAATTTTCATATTTTTACTGCGAACCCAGTTGTATGTGTTTCTATATGGAAAGAACATGATTTAGGACAATGTTGTAGCGGTTCGAAAAAAGATAAGAAAAATGTGGACAGCCGAAAAATATATAAATACAAATATTTGTTCCTACCATAATTAATTTATTTACTTATTATACTCACATAAACATACAATTTATGCAATTTAATTCGAAAGCTTTTCCTAATTTCATTCTTATAGAAGAGCCTTTACTTCTTCGTTTAAATCACTGTGTTTTCTGTTTTACTAAAAGAAAGTGTCAAATGTGATATCAACGGGTCTGATGTCACCATCGTTTGATGCATGATGTCTTCGTTCGTCGCAATTCGGCTACGTTTCCTGGAGTGTCTGCCTCTATACTTCTTGTAGTCTTTGCTTCTGTATTCCTGAGCCTCTTCGGACAATAAACCCACAGGAAAAATACACTTTTCCATTATATCCTTGCCGTGTATGAGAAACTTGTGGAGGGTAGGTGGCATATTGTACCACTCATACAAGGTAACAAAATGTTTTGCAGTCTGTAAACAAAAATCAATAAATTTTGAGCCAGTGATCACGTATGGTAATACAGTGGGCGAAACTAATTTATACGCACCCAAAACTGCATCGAATAATTACGGAACTGCTGTCATTTAAGGGTTTAACAAAAAATCTATATATTTAGTTTAGATTTACAAAACAGTTTTGGTAACGGCATCTTTTTGTGATAAAGATAAGGCAAAGAAAATATTGGGCAGCTGTATAAAGCACGAAATTCATTTATACGCATTGTTAACAACCCCGACATCGAGGTCAAAAACTCTCTACATCATTCGAGCCTGGAGCGTAAGATATAGAAGATGTGGTAGTTGGCTCAAAAGTATCATGACAAAAATAATAAAGAACCAAGAGCAAGAACGAAGAACAAGGAACAAGAACAGGGGGAGCAGAAAATCGAAGATAGAGCAGTAAAAGCGAAGAAAAATAAAACCATAAAAAGTTGTGCAAAACAAAGAAAAACTAAAAGTATGTATTATTATGTATGAGTGTATTTAAGAATGTATAAATTGAATTAATATCTTTAATAAAAATAGGAATTTTTTAACGGTGGATAACGAACTTATTGTGTTCCTGTTTTATTTAATCCTAGTTACAAAATTTGAATTTGTAGTTGTCGATAGCACGACAACAATTTACAAAATTCTTTTATGGTGAGTTGCAGATCAAAATGGTAAGTTTAGACCCTTTCTCTAAGTCTAGGAAAGTTCTTCGATCCCCAATTGCCAACGCCAACGAGAACCCAATACGAAATGAATCTCATGATTCACAAGAAAGTATGGTTCAGTGCGACAGTTGGAATATGTGGTATCACTTTTCTTGCGCAGGCGTTGACAGCTAAATCGCTGATAAAGATTGGCTTTGCACGCCATATGTCAAACATACTGGTACTGGAGCCTCAAATCAGCGAAATAAAAGTGTCTTCGCAGCGAGATCTTGCTCTGCAGTACCAACTGGCGCGTTTCCACAGCGTCCAAATCCTCAAAGGCTTCTTCACGTAAACGGCTTCAAATTGAGCTGGAAAAGTTGAAAGAGGAACGTAAATTAGCAGAGAAACGCGACCGAGAAGAACTTGAGCGAAAAAGAAAAGCTGACCACGACTACATCGACAAAAAATATAAGCTCCTTAGTCAAATGGAAGAAGATTTGTCCACAACTGAGGATGAGGCGGATTCTATAGCCAAATAAAGTGTTAATCACTGGGTCGACGATCCGCGAAATAACACATATAGCTGCCCGCATTCGAAGAATTTAACAAGTGCCCCGAATTTCGTAAATCAATCCCGAAACTATAACGATGGGCACGTAAAAGACGCATGGCTCGGTGGACAAAGTTTTGTCCAAAAACCAGCACCACTAGATATTATGCCCGGAACGTCACATGGCTTTCAAACATATACCTCCGAAGCAAACGTCAAAACCGCACCGCAAAGACAGGAAAGACTGTTCCAACAATTGCCACTTACAAATGATCGTGTTCAAACCACCACAGCTATTCACCAGCAGCCATTCAATCAGCGAAGAGAACAACTACAGGCTGCCACTAATAATAAATCGGCTCTCGCGATCTGCAAATCTTTGCAGGAGATCCGGAAGAATGGCCTCTATTTATAGCCACTTTCCATAGAACAACAAACCTATGTGGATTTTCGGACGAAGGAAATGTTCTTCGTCTACAAAGAGTATTAAAGGACAAAGCTCTACAGGCAGTTCGAAGTTTGTTAATACAATCGAACTGTGTGATCAAAATTATCAGCACGTTGTAGTTAACGTTTGGCAAACCAGAGCGAATAAAAAACTCTCTTATTCATCGCAGACATATAACTCCACATCTAAGAGCTGACAAATTTGACAGCCTAGTATACTTTGCGGTTAAGTTTCAAAATGTATGCGCTACGTTAAAGGCCACTAGATTAAATTTCCACTTTTTCAATCCGACGCTGCTCCAAGAGCTTGTAAATAAGTTACCACCAAGCATTAGACTCAACTGGGGCATTTATACTGCGAATACTCCACAGTGGACAATAGCTCAATTCAGTGAATAGCTTTACAAAATTGCAGAAGCAGCGAATCGAGTGGACCTTCCATGTTTTTCCACACTGAGCCACGATAGCAAGGCGTATGAAAGTAAGAGTCAGAACAGAGGTCTAAGAGGAAAAGGCCTTTTAAACGCACACTTAAATGGTGAAGATAAAGATGTGGAGAAAACAGCAAAGTCGGCTTGTGGCGACAAATGCTCATTAGTAGCAAAGTGTTCTAAATTTATATAAGCGTCTAGACTTGAGAAATGGGCTGCCATAAGTGAATATAAACTTTGTCCGTGTCACTAGGCACGGAAACAACAGATGTGCATCTTCTTCAGTATGCGGCAAAAATGGCCGTATATTTAAGCACCAAAGCCTTCTACACAACTATGACAAAGATGGTGCATTAGCCATAGGTGCGGATCCTCAGCGAGCGGTCTCAACAACGTCACAGCAGCACTGTAATACTCACAATCATGGGGTAAGTCTATCCTGTTCCGGATTTTACCTGTGATACTCTATGGCAACAAGGGCGAAATCCATAGTTTTGCCTTTCTAGATGAAGGACCCTCCGTCAGTCTTATAGACAAAGAAGTTGAGGAAAATTTGAATGTAAGACGCACTCCACACCCACTTCACTTGAAATGGACCGGGGACACTCACAGGAATGAACATGATTCCCAATTTATACATTTTCGAATTTCAAGCACAGGACACGGCACCTACAAACATCTACTAAGCAACGTTCATACTGTAGACAGCCTTCAGCTTCCATCGCAAACAATTAATGTATCAGAGCTACAAAATGAATTATAGAATCTGCGAGGTCTCCCTATCGAGTCGTTTACGCGGGCAAGGCCGCGTGTTCTAATTGTGCTTAACAACGCTAAGCTTGGTTTGCCATTAAAATGCATGGAAGGTTCAATTGGGTAGCCAATTGCCGCTAAAACACGTTTGGGGTGGACAATACATGGAAAGCAGAATAAAAAAAGAGCAACGAAAAACATACAGCATAGCTTCTACACTTGTGAGTGTGAAGCCCAATATGCCAACGAAAATCTTGAAAGGCTAGTTAAGTCCTTCATATATATTGATAATTTTGGGATTTCTAATCCTACGCATAAGTTGATGTCTGATGATGACAAAATGGCCCTAAATTTACTAAATACGCACACCCGTTGAAAATATGGTCACTTTGAGACGGCTCTGCCTTAAAAATTTGTTAATGTCATTCTTCCCGACAGCCTCCCTATGGCAAAGAAACGACACGCTTGTTTGCTCAAAAGATTGAGCCTGCAGATGCTCTCGATATTAAAATATCGGAGTACCTAACAAAGGGTTATGCCAGAAAACTTTCACAAGATGTACTAAGCGAAAGAAAAAATTGTTGGTATCTACCTATATTTCCGGTGAAAAATCGAAATAAGCCAGGAAAGCTTCGTATTGTTTGGGACGCTGCTGCAGCGGTTCAAGGGGTTTCACTGAATTCTGTGCTTCTTAAGGGACCAAATGAATTTGCACCATTTATGTCAGTACTTTTTATGTTTCGAGAGAACAGAGTTGCTATATGTGCTGATATTATGGAAATGTTTTACCAGATCCAGATAAGAAAGGAAGACCGGAATTTTCAAAGGTTCTTGTGATTATAAAAGCCTGATGAGTACAGTACATGACATTTGGAGCGACATGTTCTCCCACAGTTTGTTAAAAATAAAAATGCAAAACCACTACGTTGATGACTTAATGGACAGCGTTGAAACAGAGGAAGATGCTTTAAAGCTCGCAAATGAAGTCCGACTAATACACCAAAAGGGTGGATTTTTAATAAGAAATTGGATACCAAAAAGCAAAACGGTGCGAAAAACATTGCAATCCAACCCAGTTGATGAGATTAGCCTGAATGTTGAATCGGAATTAGGAACAGAAAAGGTTCTTGGAATGTGGTGGTGTACCAACACAGATACCTTTATTTATAAGGTGGGTTCTAATAAAAAACTTGCTGCTCTTCTTTCCGGAAAATATCACTCAACAAAACGTGAAGATTTAAGAATGTTGATGACTAATTTTGACCCACTTGATCTTCTGGTAAATTATTTAGTGATTTTAAAAGTCCTGTTAGAGGAAATATGGCGAACCGGAATCGAATGGGACGAACAAATAAAAGAAGAACAGTTTGGGAAATGGTTACATTGGGTGCGTCTATTGCCCGAAATTGAAAAGGTAGAGATACTAAGATGCTAAAGAACAACCATCATAAGCAGCTCGTTAGAACTACAGCTACACATATTCGTTGATGCGAGCGAAAATGACCACACAGCTTTGGCATACGTAAGATCTAGCTCAAGAGAGTCGATAGAATGTACCCTAATTGCGTTCAAAACTAGAGTAGCACCTCTAAAGCTTCTTTCAATTCCTAGGCTAGAACTACAAGCAGCCGTTCTCGGAACCCGACTAGCCCGCACTATAGCACAGTCACATAATGTCAAGTTTGAAAATATGTTTTTTTGGTCTGATTCAAAAAATGTTTTATGTTGGATCCACTCTGATCATAGAAAGTATAGGCAATTCGTAGCCTTTCACATAAGTGAGATTCTTGATCCTACAGATCTTGCTGAGTGGCATTGGTTACCCACAAAATCGAACGTGCAGGCGAGGGTACCAAATGGAACTTTAAAGAGTCAAATAGATGGTACAAAGGACTAGCATTTTTTTATGAATCCTACGAAAACTGGCCACATGAAAACATTAGAAAAGAGACCACAAACGAGGAAATAAAAACGCAGTTTGTCAGTGTTCACATGCAACCCAAAGCAAACCTCTTTAATTCTGAAAAGTTTTCATCATGGAATCGACTGCTTCGAAGTACTCCTTTCCTTTTTCGGTACATAAACAACCTGCCATGATCGTTAAAATATAGCCAGAGAACAACGTGTAAGTATCCCATACAAATTGAGCTTCAATCTGCCGAAAGAGCGCTTTTAAAAGAAGCATGGTCTAGCGCCTTTAAAGATGAGATTACAGATCTACTAATTCATAAAGAAGTGGATAAAACTAGCAAAATATATAAGCTATGCAGATACATTGACGCAAATGGGATTCTGAAGTCAAGAAGTAGAATACGCTCACCGACTACGCAGTACCCGAATCACCAATGATGGCTGATCTTCCTTCAGCGCGACTTGCATTCTTTTGTCGCCCATTTTCATACGTTGGGATCGACTATTTTGGCCCTCTGCATGTAGTCGTACTAAGGCGAACAGAAAAAAGATGGGGAGTATTGCTAACATGCCTAACTACAAGAGCCATCCATATAGAGATTGCCTACACGCTTTCAACAGATTCTTTCATATTAGCTTTACGAAATTTGATTGCTAGACGCGGAAACCCCTTAGAGATCTGCTTCCCAGAAATCCGACTGATGAGTAGCTACGCAGTATGCTTATGGAAGTAGCGAATATTGTCAATTCTAGACCGCTGACATATATTCCTATAGAAAGTGAAAATGAAGAGACCCTGACACCGAACCATTTGATTCTGGGATCTTCCAGTGGAATGAAGCCTCCGGCAAGTTTCGAAGATGATGGGGTTGTGCTCAGAAGGAGTTGGATGACATCACAGCAGTATGCGCAGAGCTTTTGGAAGCGTTGGATAAAGGAGTACCTGCCTACAGTTACACGCCGGACTAAATGGTTTTCCAACGTTAAACTACTTGAAGTAGGAGATATAGTCCTTATTGTGGATCCGAACAGTCCAAGAAACACCTGGCAAAAGTTTAAAATCAAAATAATCAAGTTGTAGAAGGATGGTCAGGTGCGCAGTGCCTTTATTAAAACCCAGACAAACATTTATGAAAGACCTGCCGTGCAGTTGGCAGTCCTCGACGTCAGACCTAAAAAGAAGTTAGGACCACACGTGATGGACCTACCAAGGGGGAGTGTTAACAACCCTGACATCGAGGTCAAAAACTCTCTACATCTTTCGAGCCTGGAGCGTAAGATATAGAAGATATGGCAGTTGGCTCAAAAGTACTGTTATCATGACAAAAATAATAAAGAACCAAGAGCAAGAACCAAGAACAAGGAACAAGAACAAGGAACAAGAACAGGGGGAGCAGAAAATCGAAGATAGAGCAGTAAAAGCGAAGAAAAATAAAACCATAAAAAATTGTGCAAAACAGAGAAAAACTAAAAGTATGTATTATTATGTATGAGTGTATTTAAGAATGTATAAATTGAATTAATATCTTTAATAAAAATAGGAATTTTGTGGCGGTGTATAACGAACTTATTGTGCCTCGTTATAAAATCTGAATTTGTAGTTGTCGATATCACGGCAACACGCATTTAGTATTTCAGTGCAATTAATTGACTCCTGTGGAAAAATTTAAGTGAAAGTTAAAAAAGGTTTACACATTTAAATAAAAAAATAATATCTTAGAACTGATTTTCAGAAAAATAAATATTTAAATCTGTAATGGGAAAAGGAAAATATGTAACATTGGGAGAAATAATTAAAATAACGGTCTTAAAAAGGCGCTGCATTTCCAATATGGCAATTGCACGTGAAATCAATCGTTCTGAAGGGCTCATCAGAAATTTCCTTAAAAAAGGTGATTCATATGAAAAGGATGGTGGTCGATAAGGCTGGAGCAAAATAACTCGAAGAGAATGGAACCGAATTGTCATCGAAGCTACCCAAAACAAGATGATTGCTGGCCAAATTGTTGCTCATCTCAATTTGCCAATAACAAAGCGTCGAGTTCGACAAATTTTATCGAGTACTCCGAACGTGGTTTATAAAAAACAGCTTAAAAAGCATGTTCTGAAAATCCGCCATAAAACAGCTCGATCAGCATTTGCTAGCATATGACTTGGGATGAAAATTGGAATACAGTTATATTCTCTGACGAAAAGAAGTTTAACCTTTATGGGCAATTAACCTTTATGAAACAATCTCAGTTGCTACTAGCATGACTTACGTCACAACAATCCACCAAGAATGAGCAAGAACTAGCATGGAGGCATAGTAATGATTTGGAGAGCTTTTTCTTCTTTCAGAAAAGCGCAATTGTGTTTTGTTCCAACTAAAATGAACTGGGAAACATACTCGTATTGTGAAATGTTGGACACAGTGCTTATGATATTTTTAGAAGACAATGTTGAAGACCATGCATTTATTTTTCAAAAGGACAACGCAGCTGTTCACAAGAAAGGTTGAGACGGCGAAACATTCCAGTTATGCGTCAGTTAACCGCATAGAAAATATCTGCCGTTATAAAACAAAATGGAGGGCACACAAAATACTGACAGGTTTTTTTTTTAATTAAAATGTGTTTTATTTATATTTTTTATTAGTTTCTTAAAACGCGTATAAATGAATTTCGTCACGAAAAAAATGATTTTCTTTAAATAAATAGTGTTTAATAGATTTGATTGATTATGATGGATTTTTCATTAAAATACAGAATTAGTATATGCACATTTCTAAAAAAAAAGTTTTGCCAAAACAATTTTATGTAAAAAATCAGAAAAAAAGGTGAATTTCGCTTACTTAGCTTGAAGAATAACAGCAAATCTTTTAACTAAGTCTTCGTCCAGACCTATGATGTCAGAAGTCAAAGTTGGATTGGCGAAGAAACTTCGTGACGTGTTTCCAGAATTTGTTGTACCCGATCCTTGCTTGACAGTATCGACCTGTTTTCCAATTTTATCTTTAAGCTCTCGTTTTAACAATTCTTTTCTGGCTTCTTTTATTGGACGAGTTTTTGAGTCGACTCTTCCTCATTTAAATTCAATGTTGTAGGCTACATGCAGAAGACACTCCATCAGCTTGATAGGAGCATGGAGTGGTGAAATACCATATTTTAGTGCTTCTCCATTTACGGGCTTGTATTGAATTTCTTCAAATTTATTCACTTTTGAGGTTTTTACTCCACAAATAAAACAAGAAGATGCTGCTAGAGTTTCTGTCACAGACTGTGTTGTTTTACCGTAGATCATTGAATAATAAAGTCCATGTTTCACTTTGAATTCACGATTACTTACTGTGAACTCAGTTTCTTTCAGCTTCGATATTTCCTCATCCAGGTTTTTTTTTTTCGTTTCGTATAACTTCAGATGTCTCTTTAAGATATTAAAACTATAATGTTCTACAATACTGTGTAGAAAAAGGTTTATCATTATTCCACACTGATTGATTTATGTTATCACTTAATGATAATTTCAGTGGTACCACAGATGTCATATATAAATGAGAGTCAGACACTTCATCTGCTGAAAACCTTTGGTGATACTCACTGAGGCTCCATCACTACCCCATTTAGAGTAAAATGTGAAATTTTCGCTTTCAATTTGGGTTATCTCCTCTACCGATCTAGTCTCTAAGATCCTTTTAGCAGTGTGATCCAGAAGCTTTTGTAACGGTACACTTGCTGATCTTTCAGTAAAAACAATGCCTTCTGGATAACCTTTAGTCTTTGTAAGATACAAGTGTGTTATATCTTTCACTTGGTAACCAGTGCATTAGATATTCACATTTTCTTTTGTGAGTTCAAGCTTTGTAAATATACGAGTACCAACTGTTTTTTTTTTTTGCAAATTCTCTGATCAGCTTTTGAAATATTAGAAGTAAAAGCAAATCAATCACTTATTGAGGACACATAACACGTACTTCTTCACTTTTATATCGCTTAGCCCGAACAAAGCACTCGTCAAAGAATTTCCGTGGACGATCAAATCTGGAGATGGTAGAAGGTGAACTCACCATCACTAAACTTAACTTTAAAAATTTCTAAGAGCCTCGTAGCGTTCTTACTCTTAAATCGCGATTTCGTATGTTCAGAATCTATCCACCTTCGTTTGAATTGAGAGTAAAAACGTTTGTATACTGCGTCCACAATACGGTCAATTCTAGTTTCACTTAAACCAATGTACGATTTTTTTAAGAATAATTTTAATTTCGTCCTATCCTTGTCACATTCCATAAGCTTGATGCATAAATCCGCGTATGAAGTGGCAAAACTTTCCATTCGAATAGCTTATCTATTTAAAGTTGCTTCCTTGAATTGTCAAACGGTAAAATGTTTGAAAGTAATAATGTAAGTAACTATAATCAATTAATTATGGATAAAGTACTTTGTATGTAGTAATATAATAGTGTTATTGTGTTAAGAATGCAGTGTCACGTTATCAATACAACAGACGCCAGCAAATGTTTACGCGTTACTCAAAATATAAAAAAAAAAATACAAAATGTTCCATTATCATTGCCAATGAAAGAACTAGTGGCACCTAGAATTGCTTTAGGTTGGAAAAGTAGCTATTTATCAACACGTTGGTGGTAGTCTTTTACAGTAGGCAAATGTAGCTTAACTTGCAGGTCTGCGAATATGAAGGAATGTAGGAAACTCAATATTAAAAGAGGAAGTTCATTTATTTGGTACAAATTAAAGAAATAAAATCAAAACAATGTATGATATACTGATGCACTGCCTGGTGTGTTGACCAACGATCACTCAACTGCCCCCTGGACTATCTTGTTAAGCTTTTATATCTTCCAGTTATCACATTGGACATGATATGGTTGATGATGATGATGATGGTGATTGGTTATTGACGATGGTTTAATTAAAGGGTGGATTATGGTGTGATGTGACGTGCTTTCTACAGGTACACGATATAAATTAAAATCCAAATTCTTCACAGTATTTGTTCTTTCGGTTTTGGCATGAAAAAATATTAAATTTTAAAGGAAAAATAAAAAATTAAAAGTTGGTTCTAGCAAGAAAAAAAAATCAACTTTGACTTTGAAGTTTTTTCTCAGTCTATTTAATACCCAAATCCCCAAACTTTCTAAGGTTATACTCTTAGGCCTCAGAAATGTCTTTCGATGCTTTCGATGCTTTTCCCTGTCATCAATCAGGTTTCGAGGAAGGGGGGTCGACTGCTTTTCTTCAAGTCTTTCAAGTTTTTCAGTTGTGTAATTGGAACTCAGACAGAAAAATTCTGCGTGTGAAGGCATAACACTGACACGTAGATTTGGCTGTTGTAGAGTTTCAAGCACAAATAATTACTGCGAATTATAACCTTCCACTCTGAGTGAAGAAAAAAACTCTCCGTCCTATTCGGACTCCCGCCCCTGGAGAGCAAATACCGAAACCAAACACACCTGAGTTTCAAACCACTACAAAACAATTTACCTTTCTCCTCCTTTCTACCTTTCCGCCCGCGCCATGGCAACAGTAAAAGGGTATCTAACCCCTTAGGCGCTCGTAAATTATAAAAAAAAAAAAAAAAAAAGGAACTCTGTTGGGGCCGCGTTGATCAACCCCAAACAAAAGCCTACTATATATATTATTGATAGACCAGTGCATCGTGTTGTTGAGAGCACACTCCACGAGGGATAACTTCTGCACCGAATCACCGTGATCAATTGCATCGCTTAACTTTCCTAACATACCCGTTAATACTCGGTTCACCCTTTACTTGTCGGTTCGCCTGTGGACACTGAACTGCTACCTTAACATGCGTTATATTTTTATCCAACAAGAATAAACTGAACTTAAGCGAAGTGAAACAGGTACCTCTGTCTCTAATTATTCCGAAGGGCCTACTGTAGTACTCAAAGTATTTACCGAGGGCAGCGCACACTTCCTTCGATATGAACGGGTATAATTTTACAAACTTTCTGAACGCGTCTAGTAGCAAAAGGATATGCCTTCCCTCGATTGCATAGCAGGCAAAGGCCCAAAATGATCTAAGTGAAGGGTATGGAAAGCGATCGATTGTTCTGGAATATTAAATAAAATACGTTCGACAGAATTTGCAGGTGATGAGTACAGAATGCACCAAATACAAGTTCTTATGAACTTTTCAATCTTGCCCTTCATATCAGAGAACCAGTAACTTTTTCGGATTTGGTAGTAGCACTTCATAACACCCAATTGGCCTATGCTTTCATGGACATGACTAATTAGAGTGTTCTTCTTCTCAGTGGGAACATAAAAGAGGAGTCTATCCTTGTCCGTTCGGAACACAACACCATCACAGGGGGTGAACGACTTGGAGTCTTCCTCACCCAATTTGTCTCTTAAAGACAAGATTACTTGCTCACGACTTAATTGAAAATCTATGTCTTCGGAATTTACTGCGGATACCATAAAGCACCTACTTAAAGCGTCTGCGTGACCCATGTTAATTCCACTGCGGTGTTTGGCCTTATAGTTGTAGTTCTCTAGCTCTAAAGCCCACCTCGCGATTCTCGGGTTAACGATTTTCTTGTTAAGCGTGAAAGTAAGGGAGCTACAATCAGTAACCACTGTGAACGGGATTCTTTCTAGATAAACACGAAAGCGCCAAAGGGAAGAAATTGTCGACAGAGTCTCGAGTTCAAAACAAAGGTGCCGCCATTCCTGTGATGTAGTGCTCTTTGAAAAGTAGGCTATCGGGTGGAATTTATTATCAGCCTGTAGCTGCAGGAGGACGGCACCATACCCGAGTGCGCTAGCATCACAATGCAGCTCCATTTCTCGCTCCTGATTGTGAATAGCCAACACCGGGGAAGAAATCAAAGAATCTTTCAAAAGCTGGAAAGCGGTTATACATTCAGCTGTGAGATTATACAAAGGTCTAGCTATTCGCGAGAATGAATGAACAAATCGTCTAAAGTAAGAACTCAAGCCAAACAACGAATGCACTCCTTTATCGTTTGTAGGCATCGGGTAATTAAGTTAATTTGAGATGGGACTCACTTCGTTGGACGCCACATTCAGTTACTTAGATACAAAGTATTCTATCAGAGCGTATCCAAAATGGCACTGTGATAGCTTAAGTTCTAGACCGTTTTCTGATTTACACTGAAGAACGCGTTCTAATAGCTGAAGATGATCATCAACGTTAGTACTCGCCACGATTATGTTGTCTAGGTATAATATAATTTCTTTACTGTCACAGATAAATCTCTGGAAAACGCTTGGAGCATTCTTAAGCCCGAAGGGCATCTTAACAACCTTAAATTGCACATATTAAGTAACAAAAGAAGTTAAGTGCGTCGAATCGGCAGACACCTTAACATGGTGAAAACCACACTTAAGGTCCAACAATGTACAAATTTTCTTCCCCTCAATGTACTCCAAGCAATCTTCAATGAGCGTATTCGGTTGTGTAGGGTTTTACTTTATGCACTATGTGTGGGATTAAAAAAATGGGTTGAAAATGCGGTTATATACAAAAACACGTCTTTTCTTCTTAAATAGTTACAGCAAAGAGAACGTTTATTGGTCCGGAAATCACATCCATATTTAACTTTCAACTGCCATACATTTGTACTAAAAAGTTACAATTCGTAATCTTACGTTACGTTTCTTTGTTTGCATAAGAATTTAGTTGTTACATTTAAATTAAGTTTTAAATACATATGACAATTTAAACAAAAGAAATAATTATTTAAAATGAATGTAATTATTTCCGAACATTCTCCCGCCCGGTAGACGATTTTCGTCCGCAAGTGTCCTCGATCTTGTACCGTACTGTACCCAAATGGAGTTGGAGTATGTTGTACTTCTTTTGGCATAAGAGTTGTGTGCTGTGTGAGGGCGAGTGTGTTGACTATCTACATGTAAATGAGACAAAATCGTGTAAGTTAATAATTTGAAACATTACATGTAGGTGACAAGGATGACGATATAACAAACGGACAACAAAGGGAGATGAAATGTGCGTAATTCGCCTAAGGCAACAGTTTGTTTTGATCATTGACCAAAACTAGGTCAATTTCCTATCGCGTATGTTGTTCGGTTTTTTTAGTTTGGTCGTTAGTTTTCCCTTAGGTTTTTTGTTTTTATTGTGAATAAAGGTAAGTGTTTTTAGTTAATTATTTCTTTTATCTATTTTGACTGCTCCCCTTGTTTCGCGAAATTCGAGTTCGTTTAGGTTGTGTACACCGGCGCGAATACACATGTATATACGTGCGTGTGGATATATTGATATACATCGTTTGTTATTGTTTCCACTAAAGTGATATTTGAGAGCAAGTGCAAACAAAAGAAGGAAAAAGGGAAATGGAAAATGAAAAAGAATTAAAAGGTTCATTAAAATCATTTTCCAAATAAATTCGGTACAATTTGTGGTGTTATTTTGTTTGATAACCATTCTCCGCGTACGCATATTTTGATTGTACAGTACGATGATGTGCGACGAAATGTTAGCAAACGGTTTGTGATTTTGATGATGGCCGAATTAGCTGTCAAAGTGTGTGTGTTTTTATGTCTCTAAAGAAACACCAAGAATCCGCCTTCCTATTGAATTGTTGTTGAAATTCATCTAGAGTAAGTTTTTTTTTACATATTTTTTGTTTATTTATTGATTTTGTTTATGTAATTTATGTTAAAATATATTGTATATTAGTTTAAAATGTTTACATTACTAGGTATTTAATATAATATTTGAATGTTGGTTTTAGAATATGTTTTAATTGATACCTGTAAAGTGTTGTGTTTTGGTTTTTGATTGGACAACGTTGAGTGTTCAGTAGGAAGCTTCAAATTCCGTCAGGGTTTTCATACTCCAATTCTAGTCCGCAATTGGAATTTCGGAACCCCGCAACGTAGTTTGGAATGAATGATTTTGTGTGGTTTAGAGTGGACGGTATATGTGTTGTGCTGTGTAGGAATGAAGCTTCCTTATATGTTGTGTATATTTATTTATTGTTGACTGAGAAATGGTAGTTATTACTTGAGAAGAAAAATAGAGGAAACGTTGTAAAATGTATTTGTGTTGTGTTGTGTACAAATGAATGAAAAATTTTATTTGTTTATCGTTATTTTAGTGTGAAATCCTTGTTTTGTGTTGTTTGATCATTTTGTATTTCCTTAGTGTTGCTTGATATACAGCAGACTTTTCCAATTGATCGTGTAAGTTCTCCGGTTTTTGTTTTCAAAATGACCACTCGAATTAGTCTGTCGTTTCTGGGATGTGTAGCGATAATTCGTCCGAGTCGCCATTGCAACAGGAGTAGTTTCTCATCTTTAATGAGAACAAAGTCGCCGCATTTTGGTCCCGGATCCCGTTTCATCCACTTCGGGCGCTCTTGCATTCTGGACAGGTATTTCGTACTCCACTTGCGCCAGAAATAGTTGATCATTGAGGTGATCTGCCTCCATCGCTCAAGGTAACTAACCCTTTCCAAGTCAGTGTCTCATTGAAGAATTGCGTCAGCGTTTCCAATTCTTCGATGTCGTTCGACATTGGGCACAAAGGTCTGGAATTGAGGCAGGCTTCAACCTGAGTAAGTGACGTTGACAGTTCTTAAAATGTCAGAGATTCTGGCCCAACCGCTCTTCTGAGGTGATGCTTCACCGATTTCACCCCTGCCTCCCAAAGCACTCCGAAATTGGGAGATGCAGGGGGGATAAAATTCCACTTTGTGTGCAGCTGAGTCAGTTGTTCATTAACCGACCCCCAGTAAACCTTCGCCGATTACGTCTACCTTTAGTGGATCTCTGTCTCTTTTTCCAACTTCTCACAAATCGTTTGAAGTACGCAGGACTGCAACGAAGCTTAGAAGTTGTACTTGACGCATCGAATACATGGTGAGGAATAAATAAACGGTGTGGTGTATACAGTGTGGTATTCTTTTCTTCAACCTCTGTCATCTTACGAAGCTCCTTGCATTCCTTTAAATACTAGGAATTATCCTTGTGCTGTGCAGGGTTTTACTGGAATCTTCCTTCCAGTTGATGAAACCTAAGTAAGGCACCTAACTTCGAAGCACCAAACGCAGGCTTACATCCGGTTTTAAATGGTAACGATACCTCATATCGACCATCAGCCAATCTTATTATTGTGTTGATATTATTCTTTTCAGAAGTTTTCTCTTACGCAGTTTCCTTAATGTTAAAAGGCAACTCCTCCAGTTCCCAGGACCTTCGCCGCTGAGTGTCGTTATCGAGAACCTGTAAGAAGCTATGGACAGGTTCTTTATTTTGTGAAATTGCCTTCCCAAGGATAAGCCAACCTAACTCTGATTCCTGTGCAATTGGCGATCTTTCATCATCACAGCGTATAATGGATCCTAAAATAAAGTCAGAGTAAACGTCGGCTCCGAGGAGAATATCAACAGTCGCAGGTTTGTCGAATTGTGAATCAGCTAACTTTAAACCCTGGATGTGTTCCCAATTTTGCAAAGCTAAAGGTTTGGATGGTAGAAGACCAGTCAGAGACTTGAACACATAGGCTGGGGTTTTTGTTTTGAAAGCCGTAACCAGAGACCCAAAGGTAAGACTTACATACCGCCGACATGAACCACTGCTAATTTTTCCCAATCCAGATACCTTAATGAGTGTTCGCCGTTGATGAAGCCCCAGCAATTGAACAGCTGACTCAGAAATAAAAGCTGCTTCAGATCCAGGATCGACTAATGCCCTCAGATTAAAAGAATTACCATTTGACGACCTGGCTCGAACAACTGCTGTTGCCAGAAGAACATTTGGCTGATGTATTTCAGAAGAGATTACTTTAGGTGGGTTAAATTTTGATGTTATATGAAATGTATGTGTACCTGTAGTTTTATAATCCCTTGTAAGTTTAGACCTGATATTGTTAACATGCAGCAGAGAATGGTGTGCTTGCTTGCAGTAATAGCAGCGCACACTGCTTTGACAATGGTTAGTCTTGTGACTGTAGGCTAGACAGTTCCCGCAAACCTCGATTCTGTCCACTGCCTTAGCTCGTTCACAGATCTCTTCTCTACAGCAGCAGCTTTGTGTGAAGAAGAACCGCTGCCCTTTGGCCACTCGTTCCAGTTACTGTTTCCAAGGTTCGAAAACGTGTTTCCAGGAACTTTGTAAATTGTGTTAGCGTGGCAACTCCTTCAAACTACCTAACTTCTTCTCCCACAAACGCTGATTAAAAGCAGGTAATTTCTGAACCAGTATATAAACTAAAATTTCAACCGAAGAACTAACCGGCAATCCTAAATTTTCTAGAGCGTAGAAACATTCCTGGGACGTGTCCAGTAAAGACTTTATGTTACCTGTAGTCTCCTTTGACAACTCCTGCTGTTCAAAGAAAAGTTGGAAGTGAGCGTTTACCAACACTCGCTTGTGGCCGTATCTAGCGACAAGCAGTTCCCATGCTTTGTCATAATTGCCAGCATACAAACCTAAATGCTGCAACAAACGAGCAGCTTCACCTGTAAGAGACGATTTTAAATAGTGTAATTTTTGAATTTCCCTACCCGTTTTTTACTGTAGACTAAGGACGGAAAAACATAGTGGAAAGCGCTTCACTTCACGTACGAGCCCTCAAAATGTGGTATTTGAATTTGGGGTAATGAAAGCTTATTACGCAAAGCATTATAAGCAAAAAGAACGTTTATTGCTCCGGAAATCACATCCATATTTAACTTTCAACTGTCATACATTTGTGCTAAAAAGTTACAATTCGTAATCTTACGTTACGTTTCTTTGTTTGCATATGAATTTAGTTGTTACATTTAAATTAAGTTTTAAATACAAATGACAATTTCAACAAAAAAAATAATTATATAAAATAAATGTAATTGTTTCCGAACAGAGCGAGGGGATAATTATCACGGATGGTCCGTTTGTTTAAAGTACGGTAATCTATGCACTTTTTCTTTATTAGAACAATGGGTGACGCGTATGTAGAATCACTAGGCTCGACAATCTTTTAGTCCAGAAAATCTTTTAAAATATTATTCACTTTCTGTTTCTCAGCGAATGACAGTCGGCTAGGAGAACAGAAGAAAGGGGTGTCATTCGTAAGCCGAATATGCATCTAATAGTTTGGAGGTTTAGCTTTCAGTTTAGATACTTTTCCTTGACCAATCAACAGAGTTACCGGTATGGCATCATCTGGAATTATCATAAACGAAATTTTTCTTTTTAACCCGGAAAGAATAATGTAGCAACAGACATTACCGTAAGTGAATAGTTTGACGTTTCTTAATCCTTTATATTTGGAGTACGACAGCTTTCCTAATGGTATGTTTTCATGCACCAATATCTTCCGAATAAAACTAACCGGACTACCGGTGTCCAAAAGAGAATCAAAATTTTGATAATTAGTCTACTTATTTTCTTCTATGATAAATTAAATGCTCATCAGATGTGCAGCACTTTATGCTTGTATTATTTCTTCTTCGCTATCGTTAGCCTTGAGGGCATAGTTGTCTGCATGAACGGCTCCAACTCGCCTCTGTTTCGCCTGTGGGCAGGTCTTGTATGTATGTCCAGTTTTGAAGCATCGAAAACACGAGCTTGGTGGTATTTTCTCCTCTGGATAGCTGGGTGCAAAGTGAGCGAACTTTGAACAATTGAATCACATTTCCTGCTCTTTGACGGAAGTATTGCGCCCTATTGCTGAAGTTGTAGGCATTATTGACGAAGACGACGGACCTCCTTGGTCATAAGTGACGGCAGCGGCTTCAACAACTTCCTCTTTTCGTATCGGGGAAGATGTCTATTCAAATATGGATTTGGCGACGTACATGATTGAGTTACTTGACGACGTATCCCCGATATCTTCGATGATGAACTCGAGTAATGCAGCTTCGTCGATAAATGTGTGCGAGGCGATTTCTTGCATGGAAAGAACGTAGCGCAGCAACAACTCGTCTCTTAGCCGTAAACGGCGATTCAGCTTGTGGTAGACTTCTCGGCGGGTCATCTGCTGGTCGAATTCTGTCAGCAATACCTCGTTAAGGGAATTCCAGCAGTTGACGTGAACGGTTCTCAGAAGGACCCTGGTAGTTCCTGTCAATATTCGACGGGCGCAAAGGTATTTGGTGCGACCATCGCAACAGAGCGACTGGGCTACATCTTCGAAATCTGCTACCCACTTCCGCACACTGTAATTATCGTCGCCGGAGAACAAGGGCACTGCATTCTCTATGTCGTTAAAATCTACTTTTTTACAGTTGTTGGGACCGGCTCTGAATCTTGGAACTCCTGCTGCAATTCTCTAATGCACTTCCTCTTCAACCAAACAAGCTCTCTTTCCTCAGCGCTATCAGAAATATTCCAGCTAAGTCAGAAGTTGGTGCATCAGAAGAAGTGAGTACACTGTCAGAAGTAGGGGCTCCGCCCGATATGCGTGCGCAATCAGAAGAGAATACTCTGTCGGAAGTCGTGTATATGCCTGAAGTTTCTTCGTCTGTATTTTGGAGTGCAATAGTACCAAATGCTTATTGGTACATTGAGCGGGTTTACGCAATTGTCGCCGTTGTTGGAATGTCTATTCCTGCCTCGTGCAGGGCTTTCATCATTTCATTTTCCCACGTCGATCAGGCATCGTGATTAATCCAAGTATTTATTTATTTATTTATGGTGTTGGGTATCAGGTGTGGGATTTACCTGATATATTGTCATAATTTATTTTATTTTGTAAATACTTCATTTATTCAAGACAATATATTTTATTTTATTTTATAAATTGTAGTACGTAAATAATTTCTTTAAGAACTGTACCAAAATATTTTTTCCGAACTATACTGTCATAAATGAAATGTCAAAAGAAGGATGGTGAAAACGCTCTCTTTCTGTTGACACGCCATAGAAGTCGGACGTGAAATTTAGAAATTCAAAAACTAAGACTGTTAAATATACTGAAAATTAAATAAATATACTAAAACTTCAGGTGCGGGGTTTATAAAATAATCCAGTTAATATTTTCATTGGATGCTCCTCTCATCACATGTGCGTGCTTCTAAGACTTTTGATACGGGATATCCATCAACTTTTGAAAAATCTGACCCTGCTTCGGGTACAAGTTTTGGTGAACGGCAGACCTCCGGCGAAAGGCAAACGTCTGGCACAAGTGCCGCCGCAACTTCAGTAGCTGAACTTAAGCGCCTATTGCCAAAGTAAGAAAAAAAGCTCATGTCCTCATCCAAGCGACAACAAAGTTCATCAAAAACTCAGGACAAATGCTACAATTGTTCCAAGTATGGCCGCTTTGCAGCCAATTGCACAGATGTTAAGAGACCACCAGGTTCATTCTTCCGCTCTTATGAGACAACCCACACATATAAAAACTGCCCAAAGATCGTCAAGAGATATGTAGGAGCTTTTACTGCAGATGGTGATTCTCTAAAAACTAAAGAAGAGTGTTCCAGTAACGATGATATGACATAGTTCTTAAGTGCCTTAGAGAGGGTAAGCGTTTCCTTTATTTTAAAAGATAATAAGTGTACTAAGTTTTTCTGGACAGACCACTCGCGAAGTTATCATATTCGAATTATAAAGGATTACGAAATACTAAGTTATTTATACTTTTGGCATGGTTAGGTGTTATGTTGTTCTTTCGGGTCATCAAAAGAAAGTTAATTTTCTTGTTATTCCAGAAGAAGTTATACCTATTACATTGTTTATCGTCCGCGACACACTTGAAATTTTTAATATCACATTAAGTATAAGCAAAAATAAATTGTCTTCAGCGCAACCATGTACTTCCAATACAAATAAAGAATTCTATTTAAAACATATGTATTTGTGCACTTATGCCCCCGCACCGTTTGTCAGATTTGTGAGAAAATTAGTCTAATATAGTAGTAAGTTATAATAAATTTGGGAAAGTAACATCCAGTGGTTATTCGGCCGTGGAAATTCCAGCTCTTCAGGTTCGTAAAGACTTCCGTGCGACTCCCGTGATAGAATGCATAACTGATTAAGAATTAAGGGTTGGACCAAATCTTAGTTATCAATGTATGAAGGAAATTCGTTCTGTAGTGGAAGAAAAGTATGTGAATTTTGACGAGTCGAAGGTCAAACTCTTAGGCTTTGAGATGCGTATTCGATTTACGAGTGATATTCTTTTTCGGGGATTAAATAAACTTACGATTCCTGAAAATTTTCCGTTTTCACTTATTGAAGATTGCGTAGAGTATTTAGAGCGCAAGAAGATTTTTACAGTGATAGATCTTGAGAATGGATTTAATCAAGTTAGTATGGCTTCTGATTTTATTCACTTAACCTCGTTCCTAACACCAAGTGGACAGTTTGAGTATCTTAAGATGGCATTTGGACTTAAGAATGCGCCTAGTGTATTTCAAAGATTCATTTCTAAAATTCTTCGGTGGTTTATCGATAAAGGATTAATTATGCTGTATTTGGATGATATCATTATAGCAAGTACCAACTTCAATGACTATCTTCAGTTGTTGGGTCTCGTTTTTCAATGTTTAGCAGAATATAGCTTGAAGCTTAGATTATCAAAGTGCCACTTCGCATACGCCACAATGACTCGCACATAAAGGCAATACTTAAGTATCTGATTCCGAAAAATAACAAAGAGTTGCATTCATTTCATAGTTTAAGTTTATACTTCAGGTGATTTGTCCGTTCATAAAAGCACCACACCTCAGGACTCTAGATACCATAGCTTCGAACTTGAGACCTTTTCGATTATCCTTGCTATACGCCGCTTTCGAGTGTATCCAAAAGGTATCCCATTTACGATTGTTACAGATTGCAGCTCACTTAAATTGACACTGAACAAGGAAATTGTAAATCCAAGGATAGCAAGGTGGGCAATAGAATTAGAGAATTGTAACTACAAAGTTAAGCATCGTTGTGGAAGTAATATGGGTCACGCAGATGCATTGTATTTTCTGTTGTAAGTTCTGAAGATATAGATTTCCAACTGAGTGCTGCTCAGAACCGAGATACCGTATAGTATACCGAAATGATCGGGCTGGAAAACTGCTGTTTTATGTTCCCAGCAGTATGGAGAATAACTTAATAAGCATATACATGAGAAGATTGGCCTTTTAGGCGTAGTGAGGTCTTATGAATAAATCAGGATGAATTATTGGTTTTCAGATATGAAAAAAAAAATAGATAGGTTTATAAAAAAATGCATACGATGCATAATGTACAAATCGGCTATCAATTCCACCCAAAGGGACCTTTTCAATATTCCGAAAGAACCAGTCGCATTTCATACAATTCACCTTGATCACCTCGGACTCCTTCCATCTATTCAATCGAAACGGAAACATATCTTTTTAGTCGTCGATGCTTTTACGAAATACGTTAAACTTTATCCGGTAATATCGACGAGTACGACAGTAGTGTGTGCTGCTCTGAGCAGATATTTTGAATATTACAGTAGGCCCTCTAGAGTTGTTACGGATAGGTGTAGCTACTTTACTAGTGGATAGGAATATCTCTCAAGTAAAGCTAGCAGTTCAGTCGCCATAGGCTAATTGCCAGGTCGAGAGAGTGAATGGAGTATTAACCAGTATGTTAGGAAAAACTCAGTGAGTCTTTGCAGCATGATGATTGTGTTCAGAAGCTGACGCAGGTAGAGTATAATTTAAATAATACACTACACAGATCTTTAGGTACCACGCCCATTAGGCTCTTATTTGGGGTTGATCAAAAAGAGCCTAATGTTGACCAATTGACTGAATATCTCCGTGAAAAGGGGTTAGACTTGCAAGAAAGAGATTTAGCCAAGGACAGGGAAAAGGCTTGCGAAGATCCAGGAGTACAACCTGAAGAAGTTCAAAGAGCACCACCGTCCCACACTACTGTTTGAAGAAGGAAACTATGTCGTCATTAAGAATATCGGTACCACCGTTGGTGTCAATAAGAAATTAATAGCTATGTACCGTATGTTGTCCACAAAATTCTGCCACATGACAGATACGTCATTAAAGACATAGAGAACTGTCAGATTACACAACTTCCATATAATGGAGTTGTGGAAGCAAAGAATATTCGTCTTTCGAGAAATGATACTGATCAACTTGATTGTGGGTTTTAAAGAAAAAAAAATTAAGAAACGGCGCTTGTCATTAAGATTGTTAGTTCTTCCCTAGTGTTAAGAATATTTCACGAGGTATTGATTTTCTTAAGATCGAGGTCGATCTAATTGTCAGATTGGCCGAGATGTAGTATGTAAATAATTTCTTTAAGAACTGTACCAAGATATTTTGTCTGAACTATACTGTCATAAATGAAATGTCGAAAGAAGGATGGTGAAAACGCTTTCTTTCTGTTGACACGCCATAGAAGCCGGACGTGAAATTTAGAAATTCAAAAACTATTTATTATTATTATTATTACAACTTTATTAATCAGTAATAAATTACATGATTAGTCTTAAACTACGGCACTGGCTACCAGAGCTTCGGCCTAAAGTTTGAATACTAAGATTGTTAAATATACTAAAAATTAAAAAAATATACTAGAAAATACTTATGATGTTTTAAGATTATAAATTTTATCTTGTTTTACGAATACTCCGCTTAAGCGTGCACCACGTTTGACTGCTCGCACCAGAAGAAGGAAAAAAGAGGCTCAAAAATCCCCCATTTTAACTACGTATATTGTACTAGAGCAGTCAAATGGGTTTACATTTGCGACGGTTTAGTAATAAGTTGGGTTTACAATCTGGAGTTCTTATTTTTGTTACAAATTCTTATATTTACTACACACTTTTGTTTTACCGTAATTCCGTAGCACCAAAAATTGTAAACAGTCAGTCTTGTTTTTGTCTTCAGTAAATCAACTTTGAAAATTTAAATTGTTGTTTAAATTTTTATTTTTGTTCCGAGGTTTGACATAAATATTAACCACGCAACTAGGAGAGGACTTCTACCCACTTAGCGTTCAAAGCTGGACGTGCCTAGCTAAATATCGAACTGGCTGAAAACGCTTGATGGTTGAGGCCCAGTACCACCCATGACTGTAGAACCACCTTAAGTAAGTAAGTAAAGTATACGATGAAATAGTGTCCTCAAAAATGTTGAATAAAATTGGGAGAAGGGAAATCGGCCCATAAGACTTGCTGCTACACAGTGGTTTGACTCGGGAAGGATTTTAACCTAAATGTCGCGTTATAATATAGAGAAGCTTGGTTAATGATTTCTTAGGCAACATTTTAACGACTTGTACGGTTATTAGGTTGAAACTATGAACTTTCTTTCATTTTAATTTTTCAACGTGGTGTTTGTTATTGTGTAATTATTAGCTGCTATGTTTGATTTTCTGATGATTTATGATGAGCTATCGAACGGCATAAGAGCCTCATCCGGATGGACAGCGGAAATATCTGCTTTCTCTTTATCTCAATGCGCCCTTTTGTTATTAGTTTTTTTGATTGGCAGCGCAAAGGATTTAGGTTTTTAAGTGTCCTTTACTTCTTTCCAAAGCGAATACTGGTATATTTGTCTGCTGTCAGGTTTTCAAGGTACATAAGTATCCGCTGCAAAATTTGTAAACTTTCTAATAATGTGTTTACCCTTCCTTTTAACTCTGGAATATTTTTTCTTTGAACTGCTGTATTATTCCACGCGGCATATTGAACGACTTCAACAAAATAATCAACCGGTAAATCAATGTTAGAATTTTCACTTCGCAGCCTTGCTTAGCATCGTCGGTATTTGTGTCTTTTGTGTTTGTTGTATATTATGACTAGGGAATTCAGGGTGGACGT
This sequence comes from Volucella bombylans, assembly GCA_949129095.1. NCBI lineage: Eukaryota > Metazoa > Arthropoda > Insecta > Diptera > Syrphidae > Volucella > Volucella bombylans. The sequence continues at coordinate 274,845,117 of OX422140.1, read as the reverse complement.
AGCCAATATACGCGGGCTAAAAAGTAATCACTTTTCTGCGTACGTCCATGTCTGTAAGTACAGACCAGCTGTTTTGGCACTTAGTGAAACACAGGTAGATCCCCGCCCACACCTGGCTACGAACTAGTGCCATTATTCTTCTCTCACCGCGGTCTCGCCATTTACGTGCGTAGTGATGTAGCTTACCAAACTCCACCACAATGTGATCCATGTTCCAATCCGGAATTCAACTTCATGTGGTTAAAATTCCATCTCCGTAAACAAATTATCCACTACTGCTTTATTTACAGAAGTCCCAAACTGGACAGCAATTCGACTTTGATGCGCTGTCTGACTCCATTCAAAGAATTGTATCCCTGTATCCTCATACTGAAATCGTTATTACGGGCGACTTCAATATACACAATTCTGGGTGGCTTCGACATTCTGGACAGACAACACCCGAAGGACGGTGTGTTGAGGTCTTCGCTGCCGAAAACGACTTAACGCAGCTTGTAAATGAGCCCACGCGAATACCAGACGTTGATAGTCATACCGCCAACACCCTGGACTTGTTTTTAACTTCTCACCCTGATAAATACACCGTTGATGTGCTCTCCCCTCTAGGCTCGTCGGACCACTGTGTTATATCAAATGAGATCCTTTATTCCTCATCGGATAAAAAGTATCAAACCAAAAGAAAAGACATGGTACGACTCTAGCTGTAAAGAGGCCGCCAGGATTAGAGAAATATTTTTTCGGGCTTTCAAGACCAACCCGACAGAGGAAAACCGAAAAAAGTTCAAACGAGCCAGAAATGACTACAACGCCTTTCTTAAGCGGGTGAAATTCCAATACGACCAAAAACTGAGGCAAAAAATACTGCAAGGTCCCAAAGGCAGTAAAAATGTTTGGTCGTTCGTCAAAAACATTAGAAATTCCGCCTCATCCTCCATCCCAACGCTCATTTACAATGACATTCTAGCTGTCAGCTCTTTGGACAAGGCCAATCTACTTGCTGCACACTTTGCGGCCAGTTCAACACTCTCAGATTGTGCTTTGTCTCCGCCTACACTTGAGTACGTCGAATCTTCAATGGGACGAATCTAATTTCGCACTCGTGTAGTAGCAAGAGTACTTAAAGATCTCAACATACATAAATCCGCTCGTCCAGATGGTATATCTCCCCTTCTTCTGAAGAGGTGTTCTCCCTCGCTGGCAAAACCACTGCGTAAGCTTTTTCATCAATCCTACTCTTTAGGACTCTTCCTGAGCAGATGGAAAACAGCATTTGTCCAGCCCGTTCCTAAAAAAGGCGAATCATCTTCTCTCTCCTCCTACAGACCCAGTGCACTTACGTACCTTCTTTCCAAGGTCATGGAAACATGACGAAATATCTCGAAACACGAAAACTTCTCAATGACCGGCGATATGGTTTTCGTAGCAACAGGTCCACTGGTGATTTGATGGCATGTCTCACCGAAAAGTGGAACCAAAGCGTACATCAATCTGGCGAAAGCGAGATAGTTGCACTTGATATTTTTAAGGCATTTGACAGAGTTTGGCATCAGGCTCTTTTGTCGAAAATGCGTGCATTTGGGATCGACTACTCTCTTCTTCAATGGATTAGAAATTACCTTTCGGAACGTTCAATTCAAGTTGTTTTGGATGGTTTCAAGTCTGATATTCACAAAATAAATGCTGGTGTGCCCCAGGGCTCTGTTCTGTCTCCAACACTCTTTTTAATTTTCATTAATGATATCTTGACTGCTACTTCTAATCCAATATATTCCTTTGCTGATGACAGTACTCTCTGCTTTTCATATTCGTTCCCGAACTCACGCCCCTACTCTTCGGCTGTAGTACGAGAACGGCAGCGTATGCTAAGCTTATTAAATTCCGATATCAACAGCATAACCAATTGGGGAACCATCAACAGAGTGGAATTTAATGCTTCCAAAACACAATGCTGTTTGCTGTCGTTAAAGCGAAATTTAAGCACCCAGCCATTATCCATGAATGGCACTTGCATCGTCGAAACCGAAAAACTCTTTCCATTCTCGGTATGTGTGTCAATGACAACTTACGTTGGAATGACCACATATTTGATGTCGCCAAAAATGCTGCGAAATGTCTAGGTTTCCTCAAGCGATGTAAGAAATATTTTACCCCCTCTGATCTGGCCACAATATATAAGGCATTCATCCGCCCAAAATTGGAGTACAACGCTCACATCTGGTCAGGTGCTCCTAAAACATCCCTGCACCTGCTAGATAGGATTCAAAACCGTGCGATAAAACTTATTGATGATACTATCAGTCAATCAATTGACACCCTCGAACACCGACGAAATGTCTCGTGTCTCACTTTGTTTTATCGCTATTTCCACCACCAGTGCTCCACTGAAATCGCCAGTAGCATTCCGCCCATTCAAACTTTCAACCGTAACACCCGTCTCGCTATGAATGCTCATCAGTATACCCTCAAGCCCATTTTCGGACGTACTCTAAAATATCGTGATTCGTTCCTAAGCCGTACAACTCGCTTATGGAATACCCTGCCGATCTCTGTATTTCCTGGTCGTTATAACTTGCAAACATTTAAAAACAATGTACATCCTTACCTCTCTTTTCTTCCTCCCTAAATTTCCTTTGCCCGTGCTGTGTACAAACACTTTAAGGGTACTCAAACCCCTTGAGCTTGCGCTGATTATAAAAAAAAAAAAAAAAAAAAAAAAAAAACTTCAACTTTTAATGTGGTGTCTTAAGTGTCTTAAGTGGTATACTAAAGTCGGCGGTGTCTTAAATTTTGTGTCTGAGATTTTCCAAATTAGTATTGTTGCCAGTTACAATAGCATTGCTGGTTGTTGTTTTTTTAACAAGCTAAATCTTTAGGCACCTTTTTATAAAAACGGCCCATATTCATTTTGAAAAAACCCTCGTAAAGTTTTGTAGAAGTTCGTTAGCATTCCATATTAATATTTTGAGCACTCGTTTCATATTTACGTTATCGACTTAGTGTACGTATTATGGCAATTAACTAATCTCTCAAAATTAAGTTTATTTATTTTGCTTTGCCTTTCAAGTCTCTTCAGTTCAGCAGAAAAAACACGAGAAACTGGGCCCGACGAGTACTCGGTTCTTCCATTTTGTAGTATCACGGCTTGAGCGTATTTTGGTACGCCTGATGTCCATCTTCTAGAGGCTGATAGATTTTCTTCCACTTTGCCTTAGTGGTCTTGTGACTTGAACCCGATAGCTATGCTGCTTCCTCAGTGGGTCTGGGCCTTCCATACTTGTCAATTTTGGACTTAAGAAATTTAAGTAGTTTGCAGCATCGATAGTTAGCTGAGTGTTACCTTTTGCAACTAATACAAAATCCTTGGCAACGTTTGCATTAAGGGATTAATCATAATTAAGATTAAGGATTAAACTACAGTTTCCGAATCAGCAATCAGTTGACAGAATCAGCAATTTCGTTTTTGAGGAACTTGTCGATATCTTTTCGGCACGACGCATGTACTCTTCCAGATAAATCACGTGTCGGCCTTTTCAGTTCTTTGTCATAAAGCGCAATTTAAACACCCAGCTATTACTCATGAATGGCACTTGGATCGTCGAAACCGAATAACTTTCCATTCTCGATATATGTGTCAATAACAACTTACGTTGGAATGACTACATATTCGACGTCGCCAAAAAAGCTGCGAAATGTCTAGGTTTCCTCAAATGGTGTACGAAATACTTTACCCCTTCTGAGCTGGCCTCAACAGTTTTAAAGCATTTTATTTCCTTAATCATTAACTCTTACGAGTATATACTAGCAAAAAATGCTTAAATGCTAGCTTAAAATTACTTAACAAACTTATACTAACTTACTGGCCCCACACAGGCGCTCAAAGCTAGTTTTAATTTTTATAACTATGTCTTTCGACTTTATGTACATTTTCTTTACTAATATTTATTTACTATACTTAAGCTAAGAAAAAAATTTGCTAAAAAAAACTTAGCATATGGATATACAATACACACATAAACACACATAAACATTATACACAATCATATACATATATCAGTATATACCTTTGTATACACTGATATATGTATATGTTTCTTAAATGCTAATCTAAACCTATGTAAGCTAGCCACCGCTATTTACAGAGCAAGTAAATTGGTCGGCTCTGCCTCATTAGTGAGGCTAGTCTGTAATTGACGGAAACGACGACGAATCATGTTCCCCATCATTCAACCACCAGAAATGCTGGTGCTGCCGAACGACATCCCTCTTATCACGATTCTCTACCGCCCTACTGAACCTGAGGCGATCCATACTGCCGTGTGCGACGTCTCTGTTGCAGTTGAGTCGCCTGTCCCCAGCTGTCCGAGCGACATTGAAGATTAACGGCACCGCTAATCTATCCTGGATCAACCCTCTCTGATCTAGGTAGAGGAATGCTTCCGGTGGAACGAACCCGTCAGAGCGCACACTCTCGTGGTAAAGGTAATTGGGGTAGTAAGCCTCAGATATCAGGTTATTCTTCGACGTCATTGCTCTTGCAATGTGCCTTCGAGTCAGCTTAATTACGAAGTTGTCCACTCGTATTAGGTTCGCCCTGTTGTAAAGGAACTATTAGGATAAAATTTCTTGTACTCCGACTCTGGTGTTCTGTACAAGCGAAGACAAGCCCTCTCAAATACCCGTATCTTTTCCATTAAGCTTGCTCGTACATTGAACCACATGGGACAACCAAATATCAGCATAGGCCTGATAAGGGCCATCTAGCAGATTACATTTACCCTCTCATCGAGTTGGCTGCTATAAAACAGTCTCTTTGTAAGGGCAAAAGCACCTTTAGCTCTGGCCAGATCAGCATCTACATTTTTGCCAAAATACAGAAACTGATCTAGCCAGATTCCAAGGTATCTGACTACATTTCGACAGGCAAGAGGTTGTCCAATGATAGAGAACTTTCAACAATTTTTTCTGGTATCCCTAGAGGCTCCAGACAACGGCGTCCTAAAGAGAATGGTTTCCGACTTCTGAAAGTTGATTTTCAACTTCCAGTCATCGCAATATAGCTTAATTTTGTCGAAGTCATGCTGCAAAAGTATATTAATGACCTCAATCTTTGGACCTGTTCTGTACGCTACCAAATCGTCTGCGTACGCAATAGTATTTGGAAGTGAACTTATCAAGTCGCTTGTATAAATGTTGAATAGGATCGGCGAATTGACCGCGCCTTGCTGAAGACCATTTTTAATTTGAAATATTCCAAGAGAAGTCACATCGCCATTCTTCACGATGAACTGTCTGTTAGTTTGCATAGTATAAAGAATGTACTAGAGTGGTTTACTGATACCCAGCCTTATTGAAAAGACCCTCTAACCATACGATGTCGAAGGCCTTCTCCAGGTCAACAAGGCAGGCACCAGTGCACTGTTTCTTGCCTTTGTTCCATTCGATATCAGAAACCAGTTTAGACGCGGCATGTGAGATATCATGTCCCGCCTTAAAACCGAATTGATTATCCGGAATTATATGTTTGTCCTCAACCCACCCAGACAGAGCTCCATTGATTACTTTTTCAAAAACCTTACTAATATTCGGAAGGAGACTTATCGACCGGAGATTCGGCGGATTGGATATATCCTTCCCCTTTTTGGGGATAGGTTGAACCACCGCCGTTTTTCAATGCGCTGGATAATGTGCATTATTCATTGCATTATTAAACAGGGTGATGTATATGTCCACCGCTTCTAGAGGAAGATGTCGAAGCACTATATTCGGAATACCATCGGTCCCCACTGATTTCTTAGCTCTGATTGTGTCGAAGATCTCATGGAGTCCTTCCCTCGAAATGAATGGGGGTAGGCCACCCTCTCTGGCAATAACCAGAGCCCTCGGATCGCCAGTTCTCTATTTCATTTCGAACGCAGAAGTCGTGCACAAGGACGCGACTGTCCAGGTCGTAATTAGGGCCAGTGGTATCAGTGTCCTTGTATACTTCCTGGAAAGTCGCCCCTGTGGTCTCAACCTTCTCCTGTGGATCCTCGATCACAAAGAAGTCGTCATCATCAGCGGCCGCATTTGGATCAATGCCTGCTATTGTCAGTAACCGTTCGTTGTCTGTTGTCCGGGCTATTTTAAGACACTGAAGGTCGTTTTGATTTTTTCTCCGAAATAGTTTATTTATTTGCGGAAACATATTCGGGTTGCTGGTGTTTACAGCCCGAACCTTATTGTTCCAGTACAAACTTACAGAAATTCTGTAATTTTCTTTTATTAGCGTTTGGATATTTTTAATCGACGACTTCAGTGTCCTAATCTCCGGGTCTTGTCGGTCAGTTAACCGTCTGTACAAGTTTTTAAGTCTTGTCAGAAGTCCAGTTTTCTGTCGGTGCAGTACGTCAATAGTAGGATTGCGGAACAGGTATTCGTTAGTCGTACGTCGATACCGCGGTATTGTAGTGTCCATAGTTTGTTTAATTGCCTCGTCCATTTGCTTTAGGTAATTGTCGATCTCCTCATTTGACAAATTCCTATTGGACGGTGGGTAAAGCGTGTTCGAAGAGAGCGCTCTAGTCAAGGTTGCGGAGAAGCGTGTCCATCGAGTCTTACTGTAGTTGTAAGAATATTTTTGGACAAACTCCTCCAATTCCGCAATTTCGTTGGGAACTGTAATTTCGGTGCTAAAACCGCAATGGTCGCTGTCATACACGAATGTGCGCAGACAGTTTAGCGTTTGTAAATTCGTACCTGTCAGTCGTATACGTTCGTCGTACAGCAGTAGATCCAAATAAGACCCGCCTCTGGGAAACGACGGGTTATTCGTCGCTTTAAGACCGAGTCTGTACATGACATCGTGCTGACGCCACCAATCGAGTAGTATGTTCCCTGTAGTATTTGGAAAATTATTTCCCCAATCTCTGTGTTTAGCGTTGAAATCCCCGCCGATTATAAAATAATACTCCCCCATTCCAGCCTTAGAAGTCGAAAAAGCGTATCGAGCTCTATAATGAATAGAGTGGATTGTGAAGCCTCAGATGCATAAACAGAGGCCAAGTACAGCCGCTTTCCACTGCGGAGCGGGATGTAAACGACGACTGCCTCCAACACCCGGAACCTGCGCGACACGCCCTTGTACACTCTGTGATATTTTATACCTTTTTTAATGAAGATCGCGACACTGCCTCCACGTTTGGATCTGGGCCGGTTTCTTCTTCTAACAATATAATTATTGTACTCCAGTTTGTGCTTATCGGTTAGCTTGGTTTCGCTAGCGAGAAGCACATCAGGAGTTTGGTCTTGTAGCAATTTAAACATCGCGGCTCTTCGTTCGATCCTAATCAGTGAATTCACATTCACCGCAAAGTTTGTTCCACCATGTGCGTACCCATTACGGCATGTGTTGCGTTAGGCCCGGCAGCAACGCGTAGATCTGGTCCACCCGCTTGGCCTGTCCTTGAACCTGCTTTTGCAGCTGAGCCATCTGCCCTTGGATTGCGAGCAAGATGGCTAGCATGTTGGGTGCAGCTTCCGTTGTTCTCGGCATTGGGGCCGGAGAAGCAACAGTCGCTTGCTGTACCGTAGCCCCCCTACCTGACGCCATTCGCGCGTAGGAGATTTGGGACGTGACGGCTGGTGTTTGAAACCTAATAGGTGAAGGTTTTACCTCCATCTTCTGCTGCCGAGCCAGTTTTGCTTTCTTAATGTCAGTGAACTTAGGACAACCCCGATAGTTTGTGGTATGTCCCACGTTTCCACATAACACGCACGAGAGCTGCGACCTATCGGATGCTCCGTCAACTCCCAGAGCACACTCCTCGGAACTGTGGTTCTTAGCGCACTTCACGCATCGAGGCTGCATTTGGCAGTTCGACGCGGCGTTCCCAAACCTCTGGCAGCGAACGCATTGTATAACGCCCTCGCTCCTTTTTAGTTTTTCCCAGTGAACCACCTGGTATTCTAGGAAATTGATACTCCTTAGACCATCCAGACGACTTTCAGGACTGAGCTGCACAAGGAAGAACGGCAAACTCCGTTTCTCCCGCCTGGCTCTAGCTGTGGTAAATGGCTTTACCCCTACAAACTTGAGTCCTTCGCACTCCTTCTCTTTGAGCAGTGCCAGGATCTCCTCAGGATCAGAAGACGGTTCCAACCCCTTCAGCAGCATAGTTTGCCGCTTTTCACACTTCGGTGTGTATGAGTAGTGCTCCGTCATCTTTTCCTTTAGGAGCTCTTTCACTTTCGCGTAGCCCTCCACTGTATTACATTGTTAATGCTCCCCTCATAACGGATCTCGTCAGCCGTTAAAACGGCATTTATTTTCTTTTATGTTAGGTTAGGAGAAGTTTTCAAACTCCTCCTCCTTTTAGTGGCTTTCGCCACGTCACCGGCAACACTGTGCTTGGCTTTTTCCACTCCCGTTATGGGAAGAGCGGAACGCTCTCCACCATCCATCACGTGATTTTATTTTTTTTGTTTTGAAGCAATATGTTTCCACAATTTGAGCCAAAGAGAAAAAACAAAAAAAAAAAACTCCAAGTTTGGCCCGGGATCGAACTCACATCCCACGATTTGATGACCGACGCCGCTAACCGCTTGGCTACCGAGTCAACTAATAAAGTTTGCTACCAATTATTTCTACAAAGATAACTTTTTCAATTTTTTAACTTTAGGAAAAGCTGAGACACATCTATTCTCCTCGGAGATCTGCGAACGACTGAGCTGGCCTCAATATATAAGGCATTCATTCACCCAAAATTGGAGTACAATGCACACATCTGGTCAGGAAAGCCTAAAACATCTCTAAACCTGCTAGATAGGATTCAAAACCATGCGATAAAACTCATTGGTGATGCTAATATCACCCAGTAAATGGGCACCCTCGAACACCGACGAAATGTCTCGTGTATCATTTGGTTTTATTTATTTATTTTCACCATTAATGCTCCAGTAGCATTCTGCCCCTTCAAACCTTTAACCGTAATACCCGTCTCGCTATGACTGCTCAACAGTATATCTTTTCGGACATACTCTGAAATATCGTGAATCGTTCCTAAGCCGAAAAACTCGCTTGTGGAATGCCTTGCCAAGCTCTCTATTTCCTAGTCATTATAGTACTCAGACATTTAAAACCAACGTACATCGGTACCTATCTCTCTTCCCTTCTTAATTTTCCTTCGCCCGCGCTGCGTGCAAACATTTTAAGGGTACATTAACCCCTTGAGCGCGCGCTACTTTAAAAGAAAAAAAAGTGTACATTGAATTTTCTCCATGCTTATTTTATGAAACACTGAAGGAAAGGGGTCTTCGATACTGACTTTCCCAGTGAACAGTCTAGAGTTGTATTTTACATACTCTGTAGTATTTTTTTTTCTTCTCGCATTCAATTAATGCTCAACACTTGATCTACGGCTACTCAGTATTGCTTGTGTACTTGTTTATTTAGTTGAAGATAAAATAACTGTGCTGATTACTCTTGGAAGAAGAATCCAATTGGCTCACCAATAGTTAAAAGGATCCGCGGAAGTGCTGCTTGCATTTTTGCTTGTTTAGTTTGCGTGCGTTTTGAAGTTCAGCCTGTTGTCGATCATCATACAAAGCTATCTATTGTAATAGAATGCTTTGAAATATATTTTGCTGATCCCAACGCGGATATTATTGTATTCAACAACTTTCCTACCGGTTACAAGGTGGGAACGTTTTTTTTTTGTGGCCAAGACGCTCTAGACAAGCCCATCAGGGCAGTGACGGTTCCGGCTTACCCCATCAGTAAACTTATTTCGATACCATCCGTGCAGCGAATGAAGAATATTGGAACATGTGAAATGTCTAATCCCACGTGGAACTGAGAAACAATAACAAAATCGTCATGTATTTAAAGAATTGACGATGAAACCAGCGCCCGTGGTGTCGTTTCGACGGTAACGAAAACCAAACCTCAGAAATGCCATACGCTTAGCTTAGCTTTCCTTACAGCTACGGTATAAACTAAAATCATAACATGTTGGTAAATAATTCTGGATAATACCGTGCGCGTAGCTCAGCTTTAAGGCGATCTGTACTGGTTTGAGTTTGATTTCCCCACTACCATAAGCTGGTACAATTGGATCCGATATTCTAACGATCAACAATGAAATAACATTAAATTTAATGAAACCGAATTGCAAACTCAGTTTTTGCCTCGCAAGTGGTTAGACAGGGACAGTACGTATACAAAACTAATAATTTCCAGACACATTAGCAACAAGTTTCCAAACAACTATAACAATGGAACTAAAATTTCCTACACAACGAATTCTACAACTTTTCTAACCGGTTCCAAACTCTGCTTGACCAACGATATCCATTAAGCTTTCAACAACCAAATATCGTAGAAAAACTTAACAAGAAGTCAACAACAAAAATGCTAACACAACAGCAACAAAATCGCTTTGCCAACAATTTCTTAAAGGCTTTTAACTAGCCTTTATACCCGTATAAAGATGTGGTGAAAACAAGATCAATTCATGTTATATGATTTTTCTTTTCCTTCAGATGGATGAGGTGCTCGTTTGTGTTTTGGGATATTACCCGATCCGCGCTGGGTGCTCTGTGCTAGATCTTCTTGGATTTTTCCGTAGGGACACTTGCAGGGCACTTTAAAACTATTAAAAAGACGTTTTGTGAGTTTTCTGTGTCAAACTTATGTAATTCAATAATCCCGCTGAATTCAAACAATTTTGCCACGCTCTGTAATCTTCCAATATCCATAAAAGAACTCTAAGGTACCTGCGCCCGCAAAAGAGTTTACATTTTATAAACATTCACTTGAAATGTATTGCCAGCATTTCAATTCTACTCCGGAATCAAAACGAAACTAAAAATATAGTCAACGGTCGTCTGTCCATCTTACAAGACTCGTTTCAGCAAAGGATACTTAGTAAAATTAAAAATGTTTGCACGGTAAAAGAAATCAGCACCGTTAAAAGGTACTGTGCACTCCTATAAGCACTAGCCCCTAAATGATATGAAATTAAAATTAAAATAAGCACTAGCTTATGATATGCAATGAAAAAAATACGGCAACGCAAGAACGATGCACAGAAAAAATATTGACTCCCAGCGCAGAGCCATATCCATGTCAAAAACGAAATTTAGATGGTAGAAGTAAAAACATACTGTACCACCCCAGGCCGGTACTGCCCAACCGGGAGGGAATCTTGCCCTGGATTCCTATACGGCTAAAACAACGATGTTTCGAGCTGGCCCCGGATCTGGAGAAAGTCAACTTCTACTATTAAGCGTGAGGCCCACAACATCTGCCTCCGACACGACAATGTAGTGTGTAACAAGGCTAATTTAATTGATGTAATTGCTACTGGAGAGCGAAACTGAAGACGAAATATAGAAGGATCTAGTAGGAGTGATGACTCCCTGATTGGAGTCATATAGGTGGCATCAGAGTCCATCAAAGGGCTCACCAAGCGTCTCGCCAGGGGGCGAATTCTGAATAATCAAAAAAAAAGGGGATATATGGTAATCTGCCCATCTCCAACAATTGGGAGAAACAGCCATCAAAAAAGAAAAGTGGGATAGCAACGACGAACTTTAGAAAAGCGGCCCCAATCTTGTTCCTCTCCTCGAAAAAGCGAACCAATAGAAATCGGCGTGACGTTCGCAACGCCACGAGCTGCTGAGCGGGGTTCCATATGGTGAGCGCTGGAGTGACCACCAGTTCATTAATTTGATGGTAGGGAAAGAGCGCAGTGTGGGACGCGATATAATTAATCACATGCTATGATAGTAGGTACATTATAATGGGAACATGGCACAGGTAGGTATCTTAAGTTAGGTAGGTAATTTTGTATTCCTCACTTTTCTTTTACGCCAATGGCTTCCTTAAATTTGTAGTGAACACGTGCGTTTAACATATTAAGACCCGGATTTGATAAAATTCCAAGTATATTTTAGAAAAGAACATTTCTTTTCTCAGTCGGCATCAATGCGAAAGTTGTTTCTGTAGTGTCCAAACTTTTTAAAAGCACAACTTCAATCTCGTCGCTTTCTCCAGACGACTGTATAACACCAACAAATCTGAAGAATACTGATAGTCTGGTGCCTCCTTTATTGAATCAGGAGAAACCGACCGTTGCTAAGTCTTTTGAAATCGATAGGTTTTAACTGCTCATGGTTATCGTTGCCATCTAACTCCTCATTCCACGGACTGTCCTCATCATACACAATATTTTTTTCATTTTATGACTCCTCGGAAATCGTGCTTATGTTTCGTTTTTTGATAGGACGCGGGTTTTTAACTGCATTGGTTGTTTTCCTCTTGGGCTTAGGTGTTTGTTTGGCTTTTTTAAGGGCTTCTGCTTCTTGAAGTTGATTTAGAACTTCGTCTGGGTTTTTCGCTGTGACGGATGGTACAGTGGCTTGTAATGGAGAATTTGTACGTAACAACAAAGTGCTTATGGAAGTTCCAGGCAATGCCTCAGTCTCCATAACAGGCTTTTGTGCACTTACTGTTTCAGTTGAACTAGCCATGTTCATATAATTTTTTTGCATCCTTTCATCGTCCGGAGTTATTTCGTTGCTCAGAGTTACAATTGCACCTAATTTTAAAAAACAAAATTTGCCTGCTTTAGTGCCTACCTACTTTATCCATACTTTACATACATTACATTCCTTTTTCTTATAAGGATAGGTACCTACATATATTCATAGTTAGGTACTTAAATGAATAATAACTTAGGTACATACCTCCAGCAAGTTCTTGTGCAATTAATTCATCGGATGGCAATTCCAAGCAAACAGCACTTGAATTTGAACGGTAATTTTCTAGAGCTTGGGGTGGAAACTCGTTTTCTGGAAATTTAGTCCGATCCACAGGGTAAATTCCAGTGTTGACAAATCCGGATATTATATTGTCAGTTCTCATAGACTCATTCCAGGTTTCTCCAATAAGTTTCGAAAACATCTCTTTATTAATGCGCATTCAACCCTTGCTCATTTGCGATTTCCCATAAGTTATCAGTTTTTTTCCCCGAACTGTTTTTATTGGACCAAATACGCATTTATCTAGGGGTTGCAACTTATCAGTTATATGACTGGGTAGGCGCATCAATAACTCATTATTTTCCACAGCTTTCTCAACTATTCGGATGTTTATGTGACTGCAATGACCGTCGTACACCAACAATGCGGCTTGATCTGGTGCACCGTCTCCATCACATATATTTTTGAGAAATAGAATGAAGCCATTAGACAACCACCCTTTTGCCATGCATGTGCAAAGTGTTCCCGGAAAACCATCTTCAGAAGTCAATCTTGCCTGAACAGCAGCACCTTTAAAAATTATAAGCAGTGGTAATGTGGAACCATCCGCTGATACGCAAGCAAGTACTGTTGTAGATTCGCGTCCAGATCCACCTGAAACTCTGCTAAGTGCTTTGCCCTTAACACCTACTGCATGCGTGCGGCTGAGATCGTGGTAAAATCCGATTTCGTTTGCGCTGAATACGTACTGTGGCTTATTTGTCAAGTAGTTATCTTCCATCACTTTTAAAGCTTATAATATAAATCTTACTAATTATGAAGAATGGAGAGGATTTCACGATCCTTTTATTTCTTTGATACATAATAATGATTCTTTGTCAATAAATCAAGAACTTCACTATCTTAAGTCAAGTGTTTTGGGAGAAGCTGAAGCAGCACTTAACAAAGTGTTAACCTCACGATATGACCACAATCGTATACTAGTTAACATCCAGTTAAAGATTTTCTCTGGCCAGCTGAATCTAAAACAAGAGAAGGTATCCGGTATAAAAAATTTATTAGACACATCAACCGAAAGTCGACACTCACTTAAAAACTTAGAGCTTCCAATACAACATTGGGACGCGATTTTAGTCTTTTGTATGCTTCAGAAACTTTCACCCACAACTCAGCAGATATTTGAAGAAAAGCTAGGGGTTAGAAAAGAATTGCCAACACTCAAAAATTTTCAGAATTTTTGGAAGCAAGATTTAGGACCTTGGGAGTGTTAGTACAACAAACAGGACTTACATATAACTCCTAAAAAAACTAACCGCATGTCCTTCGAAAGTGCAATATGTTTTTAAAAACGGATGTAGTTGTCTGAAAAAACACTGTAGGCAAAATCGCAGTGTGTAAAAACTGTTTGGCGTACAGTCACTCAACCCCCCGGTGCCCAAGCCACTCACACTGCTACCATTGCAGACAACCACACCATTCACTCTTGCATTTAGATACACAATCTCACACCATTCACAACTCCAAACAATCCCCTTCGCCATCTAACACACAATCACACCAGACATCAATATTCAACCCTGAAGCACCAGTTTTTTACCCTCATACTCAACAGCAGAAAACAAGAGATTATAGCAATTTATTTCATACCTACAATAGGCTTCCCAAATTCTGTTACCAACAGCTATTGTCAAGGTTAGAGAAGCATCAGGAGAATTTATCCAACTTAGGGCGTTACTTGATCCTGGGTCGGAAGCTTGTTTTATTAGAGGATCGGTAGAGAAGGCACTTAACTTGTGCAGGAAAATATCGTTTGTTAAAGTTTACGGGTTGGGGAAGGTCAGCAGTGGAGGCTGCCACAGCTCTGTCGACTTGACTTTTAGGTCGGTTCACTCGTCGTTCACAGGGTGCACCCGCACATTCATTTTCAAATCCCTGACTGGGCTTCTGCCGGCAGCATATAAGCGACCTTAAGCTTCCCGACCCATCATTCTACACACCAGCCAATGTAGATTTTCTTCTAGGAAGTGAAGTTTCCGCTGAAGTACTCCTCCCAGACGTACGAAGAGATGATCATGTTACAGCTCCGGTCGCCCAGAAAACCAAACTAGGTTGGATATTAATGGGGAAAACACCAGCAAATAGACAAAAAGTTAAAGCATTCCACAACTTAGTTGAACTCAACACATCTCACAAAGTTTTGGGAAATCGAAGAAGCACCATTCCCACAACACGAAAGACAGGAGAACAAAAACTGTGAGAACCAATTCTTAACTACTACACGAAGAAAGTCAGATGGACGTTATGTAGTGACACTACCATTTAAGTAAGAAAGTAAACCAGGGTTAGGGTCCTCGGAGTCAGGAGCCTTTCGTAGGTTTCTTCATCGGGAAAGGCATTTGCAGCAGAATCCCATGCTATATACAGAATACTCCAACTGCATCATGCAGTATTCAAAGTATCAAGTTCAACGACCAAATTGCGGGTTGTCTTAGGTGCAGCAGCCAAATCCTCCGATGGAACATCTCTTAACGACCATCTCTTAGCAGGGACTAAAATTCAAAACAACATTGTCGACATCATATTACGATGGAGAGTACACAAATTTACCTTTACGGCCGATGTTGAAAAAATGTATAGGCAGGTGAGAGTAACACCTAGTGAGTCATATTATCAACTCATACATTGGCGTAACAACCCACAAGAACCAATTATAAAGTACCGCCTCCAAACCATCATTTTCGGAACCACTAGCGCTCCATACCTCGCGATTCGGACGATGATTCAACAGCTACCCACTTGGCGCAAAGATAGTAAAGGAGGGCATGTACTTCGATGATCTCACCACCGGAGCTGACACTTTTGAAGAAGCCCTTATATGGCGGGAACAAGTGCGAGGTTTAGTATCATCAGGCGCTTTTCATCTGAGAAAATTGATCATCAACTGTGAAGAAATATTAAAATGCATACCAGAAACTGAAAGGGAAGCAAATTTTGTATTACATTGAGGTTCCTCTGATCATGTTAAGGCATTAGGTATCTAATGGTATCCTTTCGAAGATATCTTCTTTTTTCAGTGTTATAGCTGGAATCCATCAGATCAAACAAAAAGGACAATTTTGTCGACAGTCGCCAAACTCTTCGACCCCTTGGCTGGATCTCTCCGTGCATTATTCGTGCCAATATGATTATGCAACCCTTGTGGAAGCATGGCTCAGAATGGGACGATCCAGTTGCTGAAGAACCACTCAAATCAAGGGACGCATTTCGTCAGGAAACTGCGTGCATCAACCACATCTGGTTGAACGGACCAGAATTTCCTCACAACGTTTGGAAGTTTGAATATCTGCCTCAACCACTAAGAGCAGAAACAAGCGAAGAGAGACGATCTGTCCAAATTCATTGTGTCACAACCAGTACTAATCGGCAGACGTTTTTTCTGTACAGTACATTCCAAGAGACTAACATTCGCAAACGTAATCGCTCACCAACTTTAGTTGAAGACATTAATTTGTCTTTCGACATTAAAAATCGGAAAATGAGTGCGTATGACCAAAACTATAGGTTTGGGCGGTTTACCCCCTTGCAATGCCTTCCGGACTCTGACAACAATATTGTGTGTGAACAAGTGTTAGCTACTCCACCAATTAAAAAAATTAAGATTCCTTCCATTTGCGTTTTGCATAAATCGTCTGAAAGTGTTCACTCCTTGCTGAACGAAGTCAAAGTCAAAGATTACTGTATAAAAAAATCTCAATCGGCATAAAAATAATCTGTGACAAAAGTGAAGATCATGAAAGTATATGTTCTACATTGAAATCTAAAAATTGGCAATTTTTTACACATGACCTTCCAACATTAAAGTCATTTAAAGATGTTCTTTTTGGGCTTGACGAAATGCCAATTGGACACTTGAAAAAAGAACTAAACACACTTGGCTTAAAATGTGAAAATGTTAAACTTATAAAAAAAGAGCATGAACATTTCAGTGATGTTATCTATATAGTTTTCCTTGAACGTGGCTCGGTTAGGCTTGCAGATTTAAAAAAAATAACATACCATCCATATTCAGAACACAAGTGAAGTGGTATTTTGCACGGCGTCGAAAGCAAAATTATACACAGTGTTTCAATTGCCAGATATTCGGGCATGGAGAAAAAAATTGTCACATCAAGACCCACTCCGCAATCTGTTCTGAAAACCATGAAACAAGCATCAAATGTGCAAACTGCAATGCCACACACAAGTCCACTGACCTCTCATGTTTGAGCCGTAAAAGCTTTTTCGATATTAAGAATAAGCGTCAAACTCAAGTTGTCAAAAAGATGCACCAGCCATAGGAACCAAACCCCTCCGACTTCCCACCGCACCCAACTTCCGAGTATCAGCGGGCGCACATGTTTTTAAAACCTGTTTCCGTCCCTGTCCCTGTTCCCACGGACTGTGGTGCATGGTCGATAAAAAATGTTGCTGCTGATGATAACACCAGCCGTCTTTTTTCCTTGGAAGAAATCAACAAGCTTACTGCGGAGATGATAACTTTGTTGGGGAAATGCAAACACAAAGCTGACCAGTTCAACACAATAGCACAATTATCGATTAAGTACATTTATTATAATAAACCATGAATAGAACAGCCATGAACATGATATGTTGGAATGCTCGAAGCCATCGATGCAAATCTATGGAATTTTTTAATTTTCTTATTAAGCATAACATTGATGTAGGTTTAGTGTCTGAAACATGGTTAAGTTTAGATGAAAAATTGACTAATCAAGAGTACATTTGTTATCGTCTTGATAGAGTTGTCAGAAGAGGGGCGGTGTTACCATTTTAGTGAAAAAAAAACAATACGACATGAGTTACGTAATTCCAATTGTAAATACTAGAATTATTCAAAACATAGTAATTGCCTTTTGAAAATGGTACTGCTTTAAAAATATTTTCCGCTCATTTTTCTGGAGGTTCAGCTAATGCGGTGAAACGATTTCATTTAAATAACGACTTGAGGAAGCTTGTAAGTACAAATGAGACATTTCTAATCGGGGGTGATTTTAATTGCAGGCACAGAAGTTGGGGTTGCTTAAGGGCAAATGCATGGGGTAACATTCTTGCAAACCTTAATTCTAGGCATTTGATATTTTGTATCCTCCTCATCCAACTTACTACCCTGTTAATAATAGATCAAACCCATCAACTTTGGATTTATTGTTGAGTAACATGTCCAATCTTTTTAATCAACCTATGGTCATAAGCGAGTTAAGCTCGGATCATTTACCGGTATTAATTAGATCTCTAACCTCTCCATTGCTAAGGCAACATGAAATCTTAGACATTAAGAATGCAAATTTGAACACATATAGGACTGAAATGCCATCTAGGTTAACAAATATTCATGTACCTTTAGCTGATGTGGCCAATCAACAACAAATAGACCTCAGTATTTCTTGTTTTGCAACTGCTGTACAAGAAAGTATTGAAAAGGCAGTTCCTAAAAAACAAAAACGTCACAATAGTACAAATATAATAGCTCCATATATTCTTAAACTAATAAAAAATTCGTAATAGTAATCGAAGTAAATGAATAAGAACAAGAGAGCCTTTCTATAATTCTAAAGTTAAGGCACTGACTGTTCTATTAAAAATTCAATTTTAACTTATAGAAACCGATCTTGGAATCAGAAACTTCAAAGTTTAGACAAAGGAAGTAAACCATTTTGGAACGTGGTCAAAATAATTAAAAAGAAAAACATGCACATTCCAGCTCTTAAAGTAGGGAACAATGTAATAATTTCTAGCACCGAAAAAGCTAATATTCTGGCAGAAACTTTCTATGATAACCAATTGGTAACTAGCGGTATTTCTTGTAATAGCACAGTTGAATCAGTGGTCAGTGACTCAATCAATATAATTAATTTAAGTCCTTCAAATGGTACTCAGGGAGAGGTTACATTAGACGAAGTCAAAGATGTTCTTTTAAACCTCGAAAAAACTAAATCTGCAGGCTTTAATCGCATTAAAAATGCCTAAGTCAGGAATAAAATTTTTAAAAATTCTATTTAACTGCTGTCTGAAGTCAAATTACTTTCCTAATGCTTGGAAAACAGCTAAAATTATACTAATTTTAAAGCCGGGTAAAAGTGCAAACATGCCTAGCAATTGTAGGCCAATAAGTCTTTTAAGCTCTCTAAGCAAATGCTTTGAGACATTATTAAAGAATAGACTTGTTTCCCAAGTAACAAGAAATAACATTCTACCACTTGAACAATTTGGTTTTAGGGCTCATCGTAGTACAGTCCATCAAGTACATAGAAGAATTAAATACATTAGAAATAACTTTAGGAGAGGAAAAAGTATAGGAATGGTACTTCTTGAAGTTAAGAAAGCGTTTGATACAGTTTAGCATGATGCTTTATTACATAAGCTTTTGCTACTTAATTTTCCAATGTACTTAATCAGAAATATCCAATCTTTTCTGTCTGAAAGGAAATTCAAGGTTTCAATTAATAGTTGGGACTCCGATATTTATAACATTTCGAGGATCAGTGCTGGGCCCAATCTTGTATACTATATTTACCTATGACTTCCCATGTTTAACAAACTGCAAAAGAGCAATTTTCGCCGATGACACTTGCATCTTTTCATCAGATCCAGTTGGTTTTAACATTGAAACTAACCTGTAATCTGCACTGTATGTCATTCAAGATTACTTTTTCGATTGTAAGATTGGAATAAATACTTCCAAGTCACAGGTTATCTTTTTCACTCAACAACCACGCAACAAACTGCAAGTAAATGGTTTAAGCACTGAATGGTGTTCAAGTGCAAAATACTTTGGTGTGCACCTAGACAAAACCTTAACTTTTGGAATGCATGTACAGGAAATAATTAAAAAGATTAACATAACTATCAAAACCCTTTATCCATTTATTAATCGCAAATGTAAACTTAGTAATGAAAATAAACTCCTGATTTTTAAAGTTGTTTTTCAAGGAATTATGTTTTATGGGTCACCAGCATGGGGGAAATGTGCCGCTATTCATATTCGGAGACTTCAAATAGCTCAAAATAAGGTTTTGAAAATGATCCTTAAGCTTCGATGGTCTTTTCAACAGTTGAGCTACACGCCATTGCAAATATCGAAATGATATCAACAAGAATTTCTAAGCTTAATGAACGTTATATTATATGCATGTCATCTGATAACGCTTTAATTTCAGACCTAGCTTTATAGTTTATTTCACCATTATTTAAAATAAGACTGATTCAATGATATTAATTTTACTAATTTATTAATATTTGTTTGATTTGTATTTATTCATTTTGTTTTCTGTTCTGTTTACTTGTTTATATATTACTTGTTCTTATATATATATATTTATTTATTTTTTTGTTTACCTGTGGAATTATTTAATTATTTATTTATTTACTGATTAATTTTTCAGATTTATTTATTATTTTCTTTTCATTTTCTGTTAATTTATTATTATTGAGTACTTTTGTTTATCCATTTATATTTTCATTATTGATTTACTTAATTCAATATTGTAAAACTAAAAGTTTGGTTTGATAAATTTACTGCACAGCCCACCCTTCTTATCGTTACTGAATATTAAATTTTTTGTTTTGTTTTAATGAAGGTTTTTTGTAGCTTTTCCTTCAAGATTTTGTTTGCGTTGTCCTTTTGCTTGTTTAAAATATTATAATTATATCAGTAGTAAGGTTAATTCATACCATAACTCTGTAAATTGTGCAATTTAGTTAAGGAAATAATGTATAAATATTCTGCTACAATAAATATAATATATAATAATATTGTGCCACAAAGGAAGACATTCCCATAACAATCCTCTTATCAAAATAGTTACTTACATTAGTTAAGGTGGTATTCTACATTTTTAGATTTATTAAAAATGCTAAAGAGCAACCAGTTAATCGGAACCTGTCTGCCATTTCCCCGTCTGAAACAGAATTTGTTATTTCTGTTATTGTAAAAAACGTACAGAAAGCAATGTTTTCGACAGAGATTACAGCGATCCAAAATGGGTTCCCAACAAAAACTCTCAAATCCCGGAATCCGTTTCTCGATCCAGTAGGTATTCTTGGAGTTGGGGGTAGGTTGCAGAATTCAAATCGCTCATACCAGCAGCAACATCCAATAATGCTCAACAACAATCATGACTTCACTAAAATTCTTTTGCACGATGCACATGAAAAGACGTTTCATGGTGGCCTGCGACAAATGACAGCATACATTAGAAGAAAATATTGGATCATGCGAATGAAAAACAGCATCAAGAGGCATATGCTTCCGGCACAGGACGAAACAAGAAAATCGATGGCAGCGCGTTCAACGCGTGTTTCAAACGTTTTGGAAGAAATGGAGCTCGGAATATCTTTGGAGACGAGCGATTTTTACCCGCGAAGTGAAATCTAGCTAGGGTAACGCAAAAACACCCAGGACAAGACAACTTAACACGCGTAGTAACGCTACGAAGACAACACAGAGAGGTGAAAAGACAAATCGCCAAACAATGTGTGCTACCCAGCAACAAAACGCCGCACAGTGCGTCGAATGTATGGAGATGGTGAAAAAAATCTATATTTAATAAAAAGATAGATATTTCGATATATTATTTTTCTTTTAAGAACTTATAAACATTTTTATACAAAAAATCTTTAAAACATGGCTAAACCGTATGCCGTAGTGAGTTTATTTAAGAGGATTCATCATTCGAGTCTTCACTATCTTAAGATAATAGAAAAAATCTGTATTAGCCTTTCATTAACTCCAGTTATTTCTACAGTAGTCTTTGAATCATTAAAAAATCGTCTTGAAGTAATTACATCATTTGTAGATCCGAATCCTGGTTTCGGCTTGTCAACGATAAGACACTTCTAGTTTTAAATGATTCCTGAATACTCTTTTTTCTTTGGGCAGTTACAATTTTGTTTTCTGATTCGCACACTTTCCAGGTTTTGAATGGAAGCCTATAAGAAATGTGCAGCAAGCATTCAAAGCATCTTATCCAAGAGTGTAGGTTGGATAGTCCAAAACGGTAGTTTTCTTCTTTTGGAAGCTTTTCGTTTATTGTTACCGAGTTACCGCAAATATAACATTTCTATTTCTATTTCTATTTCTATTTATTTATTTAAAGAATATGTACACAGTAAGATTAAATCTTAAAGTTAGTGTAGGCTTTACAAAAATAGTAGGTTCGAAAGCAAATTGAACAATATAAATAGGTGACTACATATAATTAATTTAATTGTAAACTACAAAAGTGAATTAATAACAAAAACAATAACAATATATAACATTTATCAAATTTTTATTTATGTATCACTGGCCAGGTGTTGAAAAAGATAGGTTTTAAATGTGCTTGTGTTTGTGGTTCTCCTTAGTGTAATGGGTAATGAGTTCCATAGGAGAGTGGCATGGACGAAGAATGAGCGCTTAGACTGCAAGCAATGGGATCGGGGCTGAATAAGGATGGCTGTTCTTTGTGAACTCGCAGAATTTAATCTGTTATACAAATACTCCGGCTGTTGGGTCTGTATAATACCATGCAAGAGGATCAGCGTTCTAAACTTAATGAGGTTGTCGAAGCTGAGGCCCATTATTTGTAAAGAGTAACTTGATATGTGGTCGAAGTATCGTTTACTAAAAACATATCTTGCTAGGTTGTTGTAGATCACATTCAGTTTACGTCTAGTATTATAGTCAACAAGGCAGAAAACTTCGCAACTATATAGCAATATAGGTAATAAAAGGGACTTAACAAGTAACATCTTAGTTTTGATCGGCAAAGAATTTTGCGTTGCCCATAGCAGTCGGAGACCATTGTATACCTTTCCGATTGTAGTTGCAGCATGATCTGTCCAGGTAAGAGTATCGTTGAAAACAATACCCAGATTTCGAGACTTCGTAACGTATTCTATGGATGACTGTCCTAATTTTATTGGTGGAAATGTGGTAGTATCTAGTGATTGCTTATAAATGCAGAGTGTTTTGGACTTCGACAGATTCAGTGATAAATTATGTTTGAGGGCCCACTGCTGTATGATCTCAAGATCTTCATTCACCATTTCAATGGCAATACTGAGCATATTCAGCGGGCAGCACAAGTGTAATTGAACGTCGTCAGCGAACATGTGGGCAGTACAATGTTTAACAAGTTGTGGGAGTTCGTTCACATATAGTGAAAATAGTATGGGCCCAAGAATCGAACCCTGTGGAACTCCCCCTCGAACACCAAGAAACGAAGACATTTGGCTTCCTACTGTCACACATTGCTGACGGCCCGTGAGGTATGAATTCAAGAGTTTGACTGCCAGAGACGAAAATCCAAATTCATACCGCAGCTTCTTACAGAGGAGAAAGTGGTCCACCGTGTCGAATGCTTTCGAGAAGTCCAACAACGTCAAGAACGTAGGACAGTTAGTATCCAGGCCATTGCGGATGTCGTCGACAACAAGTAAAAGTGCAGTTTTACAATTCCTTTTTGCGCGAAAACCAGATTGGGCGGGATTTAAGAGATTGTTATCGCTTAGGTGCGCTTGCATCTGCTTTAGCATAGTTTTCTAGAATACTTTGGATAGAAACGGTAAGATTGCGATTGGTCTATACTCAATGTTAGTTCGGCTTTGCGACTTGGGTATCGGTAATTTTCCACGAAAGGGGGTATTCGCAAGTGGTAAGTACGTGATTAAAAATGTGTGTTATGTACTTGAGTATAAAAGGAAGCAGGAGTTTTAAAAATTTAGGATTAATTTCATCCAAACCTATCGCATCAGATTTGACCGATAGCACGGCTTCAACTACATCTTCATCCGTGAAGCTAATAAAGTTGAAATCTGCTATATTGTCATAGTCGCTAGACTGATTCGAAAACTGTGCGGAGTCTTGATGTTGAATTGGCGGTTCAGAGACCGACACAAACTGCGAATTGAGAGCATTACAGTCTAAATCATCAGTTGCACCTGAACGCTGCCTCCCATTGCCTAGTTTGCGCAGTTTTTTCCATTGAACTTTCCCAGGCTGGGTTTCAGGGTTGAGGAAATGTTCATAGTGGCGCCGCTTGGCAGTCCTTATACGAAGAACAACTATGTTGCGAAGGGACCGATAAGTGTCGTAGAGCACGGGGAGTTTGTATCGTTTCCAACGAGCGTATGCAGTATTGCGATTTTGGATCAGATCCAGTAAATCTCTATTGAACCAAGGGCGGGATCTGGTAACAGGGGCCCTATGTCGTAACGGGACATGCTGATCAAAGAGTGTTTTGATATTTTGCTCCAGAAATGATATTTGCTGGTTAACTGATGGCATCAAATAAATATAGTCCCACCGAATTTGGATAACGTCAGACCGTAAACTTAGGTAATCTATGTTTTGAAAATCTCTTTAAGCAATGACATGATTAGCTGCGTTAAATTGGATATCATATGTAAAGAATAATAGATCGTGTTTGGAGAAGCCAGGCGCTGTGAGTTGACTATAGAGCAGGACTTTTCTACTGTCGTTGACAAAGATCACATCAAGAAGGGTAGCAGGGTCGTATGCAAAATGTGTAGCAGTCGATGTATTAACAGGTGTCAAGTCGATGGTTATAAATCTTTCAATTAACTGAGCGGATGCACGAACATTAAGTAAGTTACAATTTAGGTCGCCGGTAATAATAATATTAGGATAGGAGCAAGAAATCCCATCCAGTACACTAAAAATAGGCGAGATATCTATGTATTTATTTGGTCTGTAAATTACTCCAATTAACAAACACTCAACACCACATACAACATTAACAAACAAGTAATCGGATGTGCAATTAGCAGTTGATTTGCAGACAACATTGGCTCGTAATCCATTTCGCACATAAACAGCCACACCCCCACCCAATCGCCCAATTCGATCACCTCTGAGAAGCTTATAACCATCCATATTATAGATCTTATTCGGGAACTCGGGAAAAAACCAAGTTTCGGATACACAAACTAAGTCAACACTAGAGTTAATGAACAGCCGACGAAATTCATCCAGTTTTGGTTTCAGACTCTGAGCATTAATATGACAGACGTGGATGCCTTTTATCTGTGAACGCAATACACGAATCATTTCGTATAGTCTAACATCCATATCACTCTCGCTAGAACTAAACCCACTATTATAAGCATTTAATTCCATATGCGGGGACGGAATAACCACCAAACACAGGAGAAGCAAAAACACAAGCTAAACGGAGATAAATAAAAAGGTAAAATAAATGGACATTGGCCATTGATGTACAAATGTAAAAAAGAGAATATTTAAAAATATAAAGAGAGAGATAATTACAGTAATTGTTGTATGATGAAGGTAAACACAAATCAATTTTGTTTACGATTAGCTGAATTACTTTGTTGATCATCGTGATTCATCTGGCATCTCTCGGCAACGGCGTTTAAGCAGTCAAGGTCGACAACAGCTACACTCTTTCCGTCTACGGCAGATTTCACTAACACAGACCCAAGGTACGTTTGCACGGAAAACAGTTGGCCTTTTTTCTTCATTCGTACTGCATGCTGGAGAAGAGTCCGATTTCGTGGAGTCAAGCTTTCATTCACAAACACATGACTGTCTGAATCAATCCCAGTGTCGCGTAAGGAGATCGGTCGCTTTGTCTTTTTTCGGTAGCAAGCAAGTGCTTTAAGCATTTTATTCCTTTCTCCAACGCTGGTGAACTGGAAAATGACAGGTGGGTCGTCATTGTTATTGCGGCGTTTTGTACGGAAAACATTCTTCAGGGCTGGTGGTGATATCTCGATGGTGTCGCAGAGTTTATTGAAAGTGAAGTGCAAGTTTTCATCGGTGAGTTTTGGGATGCCGAAAACAACAGCATCAGTTAAGAATTCCTTTTTTTCAAGCATGTCACAACGATTACGCAATTCAGAAATCTCTCCGGCGAGAGCTTTGTTTACATTGAGTTCCATTGCGGCTGTGCGTTGGGTCAAATCAGTGATTGCGGATGTAGTGTAGTTGAT
This sequence comes from Volucella bombylans, assembly GCA_949129095.1. Classification (NCBI taxonomy): domain Eukaryota; kingdom Metazoa; phylum Arthropoda; class Insecta; order Diptera; family Syrphidae; genus Volucella; species Volucella bombylans. The sequence continues at coordinate 274,819,362 of OX422140.1, read as the reverse complement.
GTTTTCGGTCAGTTGCATTTCGATGTCATGTACCTTAAGTGATAATTCGTTGCGAATTTTATCCAACTCTCCTTTAAAAGTTGCAATGATAGAGTCAGTGTGCCGCTTAAACTCTTCATGGAGAACCTCAAGGGAAACACATGTGTGTGTTGAGGCTGTCGGTGTACATGAGGTAAGTATTTGTTCCGCTTTACCATCGATGGTCTTGTTGGATTTAATGTGCGGCGAATTCGGTTTCGAGACAGTTGCATGTTGTTGTTGCGCTCGAGCTAGGTTTCCGCGGGTGTTAACTGCAGACGACATCGTGCGGTGTTTGATATGTGTGTATGTATGTTGTTTAATGCGAGAAACACAAATTTCAGTTTCAAATAGAAATAAAGTTTTTCTTTACTTTCTTCCTCTTTTTTATAAGAATTTTAAAAGAATTCGAATGTGGAATGTGCAAACTGAATGATTCCTGCACAATTTAATTAGAAATAGTTTATAACACACGAGCTTTAATTGATTTTACCGGAGTCGAGAAAAAATTGCGTCTATTCACTCTCTAACATAATTGGTTATCAAAGATGTAGAATTCTTATTTGACAATATTTTATAAATACTCCATTTTGAACAGCATTTTAAACGAAATGTTTACCTTGAAACTTCAGATTATTTTAAATCTTATTTGAATATTATCGACGTTAACGTTAGGTGTCTTGTCTACAAAATTAAAATATAATAAAAATAACTGATAATTCCAAGAACAATGCCCATTTTTTCTAAACTTTAAGCTTTTTTTAAAACTTAAATGAAACTAACCTATTTCATTAATTTTGGCCTCCTCATATCGAACAATTTGTGCACATTCTTAACGTAGCAGTTGTATCATGCTTTATTTGACAAATATCAGTAATGCATTCTGCAGTCTTGTTTAGGGGTTCTTGGAGGTCCACGGATGCACTTGTTTCTGTTACCTCAGTATTGCTTGGAAGCATTTGTTTTTTTAATTTTTCTTAGTTTGTATAAGCTGGGAAAACAATCTTTGTGCAATGCATTCACAACAGATCTTAATACATTATACTTTGCTTCTGAAAGATCCAAGTCTAAACCTTTACTTTCGTCACGACAGACCCCACCACCAGACAGTTTCGCTGCGAACTTAAACTATTCACTTGTGTTTGACACCAAAAGATCCTCTACTCTAAGTTTTTTGGTCTTGTCGGAAGCTTCTTCGAATTGTTTTTTGGGTCTTCCGCGACTAGTTCCCAGTTTATCATTACAAATCTTATTTGCCCGAATACCTAAAACACCACAAGGAAGTATAAAATCACTGTGCGCCGAAGGCAAACACAATTATTTGAATGATGAAATGCCAACGGCATTTCACAAATGCACCTATAATTCTACCCAAATTCCACTCACAAAAACAAAAGAAAAACACATGTCTCAAGCACACATTTCAGACACATATCTGTAAATAAATAGAGGTATAATAACAATAACTAAAACTAAATAAATCAAAATCCAAACAATCCAAAAATCAATTTTCCAGGTAGATAAAAAATCTCACATGCATGCATACGTAGCCGAAGAGCATCTCATCTGTTCATACATTTGCACTTATCCAAGCCGTAAGCCCATCCATCCTACTCACACCACAAACAATGCAGACTCGAAATGATCGCATATCCCGAAATTGTAAAAAGCCGAAACAATAATAATTGTACTCGTAATTTGACGCACTTATTTTTCTCACATTCAAAAAAAAAGAAAAACATTTACACTAATGAACATTTAAGCACAGATAATAAAGTTACATACTCGTAGATATCGCATGCAGAGTAAAAAAATTACCACTTTTTCAACGACGATAACAATAAAATTCTTAAACCTAAGGCTTGTAGTTGTTGCATCAATTCGGTATGAAACCATTTTAACTTGTATAGCCATGGATAAAATCAATCAGATTAGAGATTAGCCCAAATTTCACGTACAATATCAAAAATTACTTAATTCATGGATTTGAAGATTAAGGGGTGGATCGAAAAAGATTATACGACAACAAAATTTGTGTTTTCATGGTAAACGGCCTCTTTGATAGCTGGATTTATGAAATACTGAAATGCTTTTAAAAAACCAGTGTGCGAAATTATTATTAAAAAGTGATGAACAAATAACATGTCTGTCAGAATTTTTAATTTTTGCTAAGAATTTTTCCAAAATAGTGATTTTGGAAGTCTCTTAGCACCAACTGATAAATTTTTCAATATTTGTAAGCTCCATAAGCTCCACAAAATATACCATACAATTTTTAGAGATCGTCCGCGTATTAGAAATGTGAGGGAGAGAATAGCCTTGGAATGCATGAGAATAACAAACCCTAAAGACTCGAACTGGTTTGATGAGCAAAACCAATGCTTTGAATATCGCAAAGAAATTCTTTGCTTTGCATTTCTTATTCTCTTGCGAAAACATTGTGCCTGGAAAATCCAAAAAAGAATTACCAGTAAAAATCAAAAATTCAAATTTTGTCAGGAAAACAGCTGCAAAACAATCACGAAATTGAACCAACTCCGCCAGAGTGAGAGGCACGGGGACCTCACTATAACCACGACCCCAAGAGTGAGAGGCACCGTGATCTCATTATAAACCAACACACCAAGGCTTGAAAGCAGTATCCCAAGTGAAATACGAAAACAAACACACTAGGTAGGTTCATGAAAACAAAAACCAAAAACAGAAATAATGAAAACACAAAGAGAAATAAGCAACCAGCAATTTGTTGTTCCAACCAAATTTCCATCCAAATCATGTCTTATGTATGATTCGAACCAGTTCGGTCAAACTGGAACGTAGTAGTAAATCCCATTCGCCTGAAAAAGTGACATATTTTTTTACTCTGCATGCGATATCTATGTAGCTTTATTATCTGTGATTTAAGTCCATTTCACAGGTACATTTTCGCAGATCTGGGATAACAGACACACCCGCAAAGCAATTGAAGTACGCACAAGGGAAAACTGCTCCATGGCGATAGCAAAATACATACAAAAAAAAATATGAATGAACGAATTTGTAAAACAAAGCAAAAAAAGGAATATATAGTTTACTTACATATATGTGAGAGCGTATGAAAACTTTTGTACGTTATTGTTGTGAGAGCGTACCAGAACTATTATGCTTTACTGTATTAAGGATACTTACATTTTGGCAGATGTCACCAATTCTTGGGCGAATTGGTAAAGCGAATCTGTGAGTGCTGTAGAAGAAGGCAGAAACTTCTAGACAGCCGCGCGGTGTGGACGCCACAGCATCGCGTATCGCGGATGGTATTCGGATTTTGATTACAAATAGAAAACTATTATCTATCATCAGAAGTGGGATAGGCCTTGCCTAAACGATTTGTTGTTGTGTTATTCTGTGATCTTGCTTGCTACCATATCCACTCTGCTTGATACACAAAAAAATTATAAGTTTCATGTCTGTGCATGCACATCGTACGAGCAAATAGTGAACAGAGAATATAAAGGAAAAGAAAAAGGAGAAAGAATATCTTGTTGCCTTGTTTATTTTGCCGCTCTGTGCTATTGACCGTTTTTTTTTTGTTTTGTTTTGTTTTGATCTGTTTTGATCCGTTTTGTGGTCGTGAATCGAGGATATTCGCCTTTGTACACACAAATACAAATTAATTGCTGTGATTTGAAGGAAAAATACGAGGCAGCTGCTGGGTTTTTTTTTTGTGGTTGCTTACTTGTTTACGTTGGTGAGTCCGTTCCAAAATTTGTTTTTTTTACTTATTCAAAATGTCATTTGTGAATGAAAATGAAAATACTGAGGACCAGGGTAGGGAGGAACAATTGGTCATAACAGTTGATGCAATTAACCAAATTTTAAGGGCTACTCAACGCCAAGAAAAGGATGACTCTGTGGGTTTTCCTTGTTTTGATCCAGACCACTCAAGGGTTGATATTAATAAATGGTGTTCGGACATTAAGATAAGAGCAGTACGTGATAAAATGTCCGACTTCAATATTATCCCGAGAGTAAGATCAGCTTTGATGGGTAGGGCTAAGGTCTGGTATGACAAACATGGGTATCAAATCTATACGTGGCCGGATTTATCTGCTTCATTGATAAACACATTTTCAAGTGCTTCAAATATTATTGAACTACTAAGAAACCTTGCGAACGTGGAAAGCGAAACGTTTCCCTCGTATTCTGATTATGCCATGGAAAAGGTGGCCCAAATAAACAGGTTAAATTTTAACTTGAATGAAGAAACGGTCGTAAGAATTGTTATAGGTTGCATTTCCGATATAAGTTTACGTAACTCCTTGACTTTCGTTATGCCCAAAACAATACAAGACCACACGGAACATCTTTCTTCCATTCGTGAGCGTCCACGAAAAAAATTTAGAGAACACCAACTACCTAGAAAAACGGAAGCAAATCAAGTTCTTAACAAAAGACCACGTATCGAAAATGATAGGCGTTGTTTTAATTGTGGTTTGGTCGGACACTTGAAAGTTAACTGTCCAAGGTTACCATCCTCAAGTAGTGGTTCAGTATCGTCGAAGGAACCGGTGGCAAAAGGGATTTTTGAGAGTTGTTCATTTTGTAAGAAGAAGGGCATAGTGAAGATACCTGTTGGGCTAAACAAAAAACTTCGGAGCGCAAAAACGTCAGTGTTGTTAGTTACAAGGAAATACCCAAAAACACTACAGGAATATCCATCGAAGGAAATCGATATAACTGCCTTATAGACACTGGTTCCGACTGTTCTCTTATAAGGGCGGACGTGGCGAACAAATTACCCTTTGCGAGAATTAAAAAAACCTATAGCAGTAAGAGGAATTGCCATAGACTCAATTTTACTTGATTACAAAATCCCTGTTAGGGCATCCTTTGAACTTGTAAATGTCGAAGTATCGCTTTATGTAATTGATCCTATTTATCTTCAGTGGGAAATATTGATTGGGCGCGATGTGCTTGAAGATGCCTCGTTAGAGATTCGAGTGGACAAAAACGGGACGAAAGTACTAAGAAAAACGACAAATTGTCTTAGAACTGAGCAGAGAAAATCTTCTGAAGAACAGTTAAAGTTGTTACTCGATAATTATTCAGAGTTTGTTGTAAACGGAATCCCATCCAAAGAAGTCAAAGCAGGTGTCCTAGAAATTCGTTTGTCCAGGGATGCTGTTATCAACCACAGACCTTATCGTATGGCCTTGTCAGAAAGAAACATGGTGAAGGGAATAGTGGAAGAGCTAAAATCTAAAAACATCATTCGTGAAAGTAGCTCACCATTTGCTAGTCCAATTATATTGGTAAAAAAGAAAAGCGGTGAACAAAGAATGTGCGTCGACTATAGGGCCTTAAATAAAGTCACCATCCAAGATCGCTATCCCCTTCCCCGCATCGATAATCAACTTGACCAGCTATCAGGAAATAAATTCTTTTCATCCTTGGACATGGCTTCCGGGTTTCACCAAATTCCAATAGCAGAAAATTCAATTGAAAAAACAGCTTTCGTCACCCCAGATGGGCAATTTGAATATTTAAGGATGCCGTTTGGCCTGGCAAATGCTCCGGCAGTTTTTCAAGGTGCAATAAATAAAGCTTTGGGGGGACTTAAAGATAAAATATGTCTGGTATATTTGGATGACGTTTTGGTGCCCTCAAAGACAGTTGAGGAAGGCATTGAACGATTAGGCATGGTTCTCAAGGCTCTAACAGATAATGGGTTTTCACTCAATATTAAGAAGTGCAAGTTTTTGCTAACCAATTTGGAATACTCGTACCTAGGACGTGAAATTTCTTTCGAAGGCATTCGGCCAGGTAAATCGAAAATCAGTTCCCTTCAAAACTCTTCCTGTCCGTTGAATGTAAAAGAGGTGAGACAGTTCATGGGATTGGTGAATTACTTTCGGAAGTTTATAGCAGAGCTTTCGGTAAGAACAAGATGTATCACGGCACTGACTAGACTAAATGCAAAATTTGAATGGACTATCGAGTGTGAGGAAGCCAGGCAGTACCTTATTAATCACATAACTAAAAAGCCGTTGCTGGTGACTTTTAATCCAAATCTACCAACTGAACTACATACCGATGCCAGCTGTGTTGGGTATGGTGCTATTCTTTTTCAACGAATAGATGGCACTCTCCACGTAGTCGCCTACTTTAGCCAAGCCACCAAGCCATACGAGTCCAAGTATCACAGCTACGAGTTGGGAACACTTGCTGTGATCAATGCTATAAAACACTTTCGCACGTATTTATTAGGTATAAAGTTTAAACTCGTCACTGATTGCAATGCGCTGAAAGCCACAAAAGATAAAAAGGATTTATTACCACGAGTTGCCAGATGGTGGATCTACCTGCAGGATTTCGACTTCGAGGTTGTTTATAGAAAGGGAAGCTGTATGAAACATGCTGACTACTTAAGCCGAAATCCACCTGTTAAAAATTGTTTCCAACTGAACAGCCTTGCTGGAAACTGGCTTGAAATTGGGCAATCACTTGACCCGGAAGTCGCCGAAATCATCGACAAGTTGAATGAGAAGGACGAACAGACTGTTGAGAGCTATATACAAAGAAACAATTTACTGTATCGCAAAACGAATGAAGGCGAAAAACTGTTTGTGCCAAAACAATGTCGACTGGCTCTTATGAGGCGTTATCATGAAGACAACTGCCATATTGGGTGGGACAAAACTCTGTCAAAATTACGTACCCATTTTTGGATGCCTAAAATGTCAAGAAATGTTAGAAAATTCGTCGAAGCTTGTTTAATTTGCTTAGTTGCAAAAAGACCATCGGGAAAGAAACAATGTGAGCTTCATCCAATTGAAAAGAAGCCAATTCCATTCCATACCATTCACGTTGATTGCATGGGACCATTTGACGAAGAAAAGAAGATTGTTAGTCGATATCTTTTAATAATAGTGGATGCGTTTACCAAATTTGTACTATTACTGCCCTGCAAGACACTTAAAGCAACTGAGACTGTTAATCATTTACAAAATTTCATAATGCTATTTGGAACATCTTCTAAGATTATTAGTGATAAAGGAACAAACTTCACGAGTCAAGAATTTCGAAACATTTGCAAATTATATGGTGTAGAACATCATACCATTGCGCCAGGATCGAGCCGAGCTAATGGACAAGTGGAAAAGTACGTAGATACCGTTTCGAATTTGATGAGAACAAATCTAGATGTAAATCTTGATTGGACAAGCTTTGTTAGTCGAGTTCAGCTAGCGTTGAATACCACAAAAAATAAAACTACTGGATTGTCACCATTAAAATTACTCACTGGTGTAGAGGGAAGGTCTCCAGAAATCAATGTTTTACTCACACAACTTAATATTGAAGTTCATTATAAAGATGTTGAACAAATTCGTGCCTTGGCGAATGAACGCATAAAGGAAAATGCCACAAGAATGAAAATTAGGTTCGACAAGGGAAAATGTAATCCGACCCGGTTGGAAATTGGGTCAAAAGTAGTCTACAAGAGCCCTCAGATTCCTAAATCTAAACTGGATGTGCATTTTCGTGGACCATACGAGGTAGTAGGGATACTTAAAAATGATCGGTATAAGCTCAAGCGGAAGGGAGGTAGAGCAGTTATAGTAGCTGCTAGAGAGGCGATTCGTCTAATTGCTGAAGAGAAAAATGATGCTGAAGAAACAGCAGAAGGTTAGTATCTATGGTAGTTATGTAGATAGCATCATAAACAAGCTGAAGATTGCCTCTGAGTTATGATGTTTGTGTAGTTAAATTAAGTAAAATTGTTGAATATACTGGCCAAGTAGACAAGCTTGACTAAGTGCTTAGCCTCTGAGTTGCACTTTTTGATTCAGATTATGCAGACAATCATGAGATTGCCTCTGAACTGTAGTTTTCTGTGAATATTATGGGAAGTGCAAACATGCTGGGTTATTAAGTCGGGCCTCTGAGCTATTGGTACAAAAAAAAAAAAAATAATAAGACCTCTGAGCCCTTTCTTTGATAGAATCATTCTCAGGAGTATAGACAAGTTAAAAAGTTACCTCTGAGCTATATCGTCCTGGAGATGATCGGACAAAGAAGAGACAAGTATACCAATGTTTTGAGGAGTTAAAATTGATTAAGTCTATTTTTGCAGAATCCGAGGATTGGCAAAAAGAAGGATTTCAAATTTGATGGAAGAAAGAAAGAAGATGATGGAGTTTAAAGCCCAAAAGTTACTGAACTTATGTTAGTTGAAAAGTTAAAATAACGATGAAGAATTTTTGTTAGCTTGAAAATTGCTGTATTTTTGTTTCTTTTTTAAATAATCAAACTGAAATGTTAATTTACTTTATGAAAAAAAAAATTATAAAATAAATAAAATGCGTTATGGATAAAAAATTGATATAATGTTTTATTTCATCGAGAGCGATGAAAGAGCAGGAAGGCCGTGTGAGAGCGTATGAAAACTTTTGTACGTTACTGTTGTGAGAGCGTACCAGAACTATTATGCGTTACTGTTTTAAGGATATTTACATTTTGCCAGATGTCACCAATTCTTGGGCGAATTGGTAAAGCGAATCTGTGAGTTCTGTAAAAGAAGGCAGAAACTTCTAGACAGCCGCTCGGTGTGGACGCCACAAAATCGCGTATCGCGGATGGTATTCGGATTTTGATTACAAATAGTAAACTATTATCTATCATATATATATTTAAGTGTTATAATTTTAAAACACTTACTCTATGGGGCATATTGTAATTATGTCACCTCCTACATTGACTTGAACTTAAAGGTTTATTTTTGTCTTCTTTTTTTAAAATTTATTTGATGTTGTCCCCGTTCCCATATCCACGCACAACTATACACTTGAATGAAATATCAAAACGTCCAATAACAAACAGTGGTGACAACCACAATGGTGAGAAAGTGCGGCGAATTCACTAGAGGCCTAAGGATATGAACTTCGTTCACGGCCGGGGAGAATGTTTTTGATTAAAATCAAATAAATAACTCGATTCTAAAATTATGTAATTATGACAAATTATGTAAATTAAATAAAATGTAACGTAATATAAAACAAATGTATAACAACTTAGAAGAAATGTATAACACATTACAACAACATGTAACGTCAAAGTAAAAATCAAATTACTATTAAAGAAATTGTCTTTGTCTTTTGTCTTTACTCAAGGTGTGAAAATCATTTAAACATATGGTACAATAAAGAACCGGCATATAATATTAAACTGATTTTGCGTAGAACAAGGATTGAAGTTAGAGTGATCAGAAATATCTCCGAAATACTAATATTGATGCTCCTGTGGGTTCCAGTCGATCCAATGGTTTTCTGTCTATGTTAACTTTTGGTGACGAAAAGCTATCATTGGGGAAGCGTTAGGTCCGGTGTTATTGTCTTGGTTTTCTCGATTGGAGAAATTGCTTAAATCAAAGTACTGGAATTTTTGGAATTTTAAGCGTTCCAGTCGTTCTGTGTCGACCATGATTGAGTTGCAGGTTGTCAAAAGTGATTTAAATGTGAAAAGTTTGAGCACTTCCTTCCAGCATTCATTTAAATGTTTTTGTCGTTCTCTGAACTAACCGTATTTTGTTGTGCAAAGCCTTCATTGTCTAACAGAACAGGGTGGGAATCAATTGTTGGAACACTGAAGATTTTTCTGTTTGCACTAGATATTTCTTCAGCTGTTAGAGGGCCAGCAGTTTGATGTATTTCCTTTTTTCTAGCCCAAAGGTAGTCAAAATTCTTGGTCGTTCGTCAAAAATATTTGAAATTCTGCCTCATCCTCCATCTCAAAGCTCATTTACATTCACATTCCAGCTTTCAGCTCTGTGGACAAGGCCAATCTACCTGCTGCATACTTTGCAGCCAGCTCAGCACTTCCAGTTTGTGCTCTGACTCCACTTACACTTGAGTGCGTTAAATCTTCAATGGTACAAATCCACTTACGCACTCGTGTAGTAACAAGAGTTCTTAAAGATCTTAACATTCATAAATCAGCTGGTCCAGATGGTATATCTTCCCTTCTCCTGAAAAGGTGTTCTTCCATGCTAGCAAAATCACTGCGTACGCTTTTCCATCAATTCTACTCTTTCGGACACTATCCGAGCAGATGGAAAATAGCATTTGTCTAGCCCATCCTTATAAAAGGCGAATCCTCTCCTCTCTCGTCCTACAGACCAATTGCACTTACGTCCCTTCTTTTCAAGGTCATGGAAACGCTGATAAACTGTCGGCTAATGAAATATCTCGAAACACGAAAGCTTCTTAATGAACGACAATATGGTTTTCGTAGCAACAGGTCCACTGGTGATTTGATAGTATGTCTTGACGAAAAGTGGAATCAAAGTCTACATAAATCTGGCGAAAGCAAAATAGTTGCACTTGATATTTCTAAGGCATTTGACAGAGTTTGGCATTAGGCCCTTTGTCGAAAATGCGTGCATTCGGGATTGACGACTCTCTTCTTCAATGGATTAGAAACTACCTTTCGGAACGTTTAATTCAAGTTGTCTTGGATGGTTTCAAGTCTAATATTCAGAAAATAAATACTGGTGTTCTCCAGGGCTCCGTTCTGTCTCCAATACTATTTTTAATTTTCGGGAATGGCAGCGTTTTTTAAGCTCAATAAATTCCGATATTAGCAGCATAACCTATTGGGGAACTATCAACAGACAGGAATTTAATGCCTCCAAAACACAATGCTGTCTGCTGTCGTTAAAGCGAATTTTAAATACCCAAATATTATCCATGAATTTCACCTGCATAGTTGACACCGAAATCTTTCCATTGTCGGTATGTCTGTCAATGAGAACTTACTTTGGAATTACCACATATTCGATGTCGCCAAAAATGCTGCGAAATTTTGAGGTTTCCTCAAGCGATGTAAGAAATATATCACCCCCTCTGAAATGACTTCAATATATAAGGCGTTTATCAGCCCAAAACTGGTGTGCAGTGCCCACATCTAGTCAGATGCCCCTAAGAAACCTTTGCACTTGCTAGGTAAGATCCAAAAACGTGCGATAAATCTCATTGATGATGCCAATATTACACAGTCATTCGACACCCTCGAACACCGACATAAAGTCTCCTGTCTCACCTTGTTATATCGCTATTTTTACAACCAGTGTTTCACTGAAATTGCCAGTAGCATTCCGCCACTTCAAATTTTTAACCGAAATGAATGCTCAACCCTCAAGGCCACCTTCGGACGTATCGTCATTCTTTCTTAAGCCGTGTAACTCGTTTATGGAATGCCCTGCTGAGCTCCATATTTCGTTTATTTCCAGTATAACTTGCAAACATTTAAAACCAATGCACATCGGTAGCTCTCTTTTTCCCCTCCCTAAATTCCTTTCGCCGCGCTATATGCGCGCCGCCAATTATAAAAAAAAAACTAAGCTGGGCCTGTGAATCAGAGTTTGCAGTTGTCTGAGTGAACCGGTATAAGTCCGGGTGAGGCTGGATCTGCCGCGTTTTCTTCAAATTTGACCTAGTGAAGTTCCCTGGGACCAATGACTTTCCGAATTTGATTAACTCTTATTTTCACAAATTTATTGTTAAACTCTTTATTATTTCTCACCCAGGCGATGGATACAATGTCGTTCAAAGTTTGATCATTTCTTTGTTTGCTCTTGTCTTAAGTGGAGTGACTCGACCTCTGGTTGCTGGTAGGTAGATGTTATAGCTGATCCATTCCCTCTTTTCTCTTGAACTTTTACTAAGCTCTAAATTACTGCTGTGTAACCATTTCTAGAAGTATTACAAAATCCACAAAGCTAAATAGACGCGATTTTCTTCAGCGCGGAATTTTAATCGTATTATTGTGAAATTGTTCCTAATACCTTGCTGAACTTTCTTGTATTTTCACATTATCCCACAACTCTTGGATCCATATTCGGAGAAGCATAATTACTGGAAGTATCCAACCCATTGGATTGTAAAGCGATGCTGCTAAAAATATCAAACCCCTTTTTGTAAACTTAATTTTCTGTTGATTAGAGTTTTGGAAAAAGAACACAGCTTCTACTCGAGTATTGTTAACTCCCAAGAACTTCTGGCTTATTCATTGACCATTGTGTCAGAGGCACTTTTCCGGCTTCTAAGGTAGCAGTTATCCTTGTGATAGGGTGAACCGTTCTTGTAACTTGCCATGGAACGCAATCAACCCCGTACGTAATACTCGTTGAAGAAGATTTCACTCAGAGGTTCAGTTTTGTTTGAAAGCCAGGTGATTCTGAATTACTTACGGTCTGACTCAGCTATCGGGAACTAGGGGAAAATCTGTTACATGTCGCTGTTGAAGATGAATAAGTATTGTCGATTCCAATGGATAGTATCGAATAGGTGGGATTGGAGTTTCTTTTCAGGATGGATGCTTTGGTTTAGACAGACTCCGTTACTTGAGAGTGTGTTGGTATTAAAAACATTCCTCAATTGGTTGTAACAACATTTCTGCGATTGACACTAATCTATGGAATATAGTACGCATATCCGGCCTTGCCTCGTTGTCGCATAATATTCCATATACCATATTCTGCCATATTCCAAAAATCTATTAAATTTGACTCGAATTCCGAGAGTGTCGCGAAGCTAGTTTTATTTCCAACAATTCTTGCAAATTTTTCACGAAAACAAACCCACACTTAAATAAACCATAAAAAAACCATGGCAGCGTGAACTACTCAGGTGGTGGTTTTCGAGGGAATGTTGGTTGGAATGTCACCAAAAAAAAAAACAAAGGGAAATTTGCAACAACAGCAGGGTTAGTTTAGCGGGGCTGGATTCGCAAAAAATGTAACCAGGGAAAGCTAGTGGCTCTATGTTTTGCTCGCTACCCTTAGGCGCCTTATAATCTTTCGAATGCACAAGGAATTGCGAAACCTTGATTCAACTACTTGAACCTCTAGAAAAAATTCGTAGAAGGTGAATTCACAAAAACCCAAATAAAAAATAAGGATTTACGTTATAAACCACGATCTCGGTTTATTTTATATAGGTAATGGAGTCGCGTTAACAGATGGTACGATTGAGCCGTAATGATGAATTACTCGTACAAAAAAACAAAAAAAAAAATACCGCTTGAGAACAGGGTCACTATCCTCCTTGTAACATGAGTATCCAGGTCCACTACATAATATGGGTATATATGCAGGTTTATGAAAATCAATCTGCAAGTGGATTGTCATATGAGAATTTCCTAGCAATGTGACTGGGGATGCACGGAAGGATATAGAATCGTAATTTTTATACTACATCTACGGATATGTAATTCGCTTGGCTGCTCTGATCTAGTAAGCAGCGAATAGGGATGTTTTCCTTTTCCTGATCACATTAGAGGACTCTTCAAGCTCATTTTGACACAGGTTAGTGCTGCTTGTTGCAAGCGGTTCAGTCTAGATCGAAATTGCCGTAATATGAGATAATTGACAAATTTCACATTTTAACAACTATTTTGATCTGCAAGAGGAGAAATGGGCAAAATGATGCCTTGTAAGAAATATGCAGTTTTTATAACCCTGTAATAAGTTTTCTCGATTTATAGAGCCTAGAAATTGTGGGTGAAATACTTAGATTGTTTTCAAATCACGGATGCTAGCATTCTCGTAATTATTGCAGTACTCTCGCAAGGTCTCGTCGGATCAGACAAACTGATTTGCTATACAAGTCGCACTTTGTCCAAGTCAGAACAAAATTGCAGTACAGTAGAACGAGGACTAGATATTAGCCATTTACTGGGTGACAAAATATTTCGGCTATATATCTATGGCTTATTCTTTGATTATTTCATTGATCAATGAAAGAACCTAGTTCCAAATTAGTACGGTGGCGCTTAATCTTGAGGAGTTCGACTGCACGGTTGTGCATAGAACTGCAAAATTGAACTCTAACGCTGACACTTTGTCCCGAGTTGAAATTCATCTAATCGAAGGTAATAGTCTCCAGTCTGAAAGTCTAGCCTTGGTATCTACTTTCAATCACACCGATGAGCGTGAAAGCTTATGTTTGAAAATATTATATTGTTAAAAAAAAAAACAATAATTTGTCTAATTGTTGGATTTAGTAATATTATAAATAGACCTTAAAGAATTTATTCAGAATTAATGCTCACGTAGGTTAAGAAATTGTTCAGAATTGTCTAAGCCAGTCCGCAACTATATCCAAGATCGTTTTATCTTCCACTTGGATTTCGAACACAGAACAGATAAGTTATTAATCAAATATATTGTACATTTTTTATATTTTTCGTCGCCTTTTCCTTACTCTTACATTCAGTTTAAGTGCTGGTCCTTCATTTTTTCTCAGACTCATATTCTCGTATATGTACATATTTTTGGTCCAAATCGAGCCGGATTAATATATTATTACATTTCGTCTTGGATCTGGAACTAATTCTACATTTTTCATCGTTTGTGATTAACGTTGGTTAATCAAAATCATCCTTCTCTCGCTAGATCTCATTGAATTTATATAAAACAGTTCTACTCAGTGATTAATTCAAATAAACTTTGGACTTTGGTGTACGCTTCTTGTTTCGGCTTCGAGCTCACGTGTTACTTATTGGATGATTGCATGAAGTATTTGATTTGCATGCATATTAATAAATTATTGAATTTTATTTGAGAAAATCATATCATAGGCTTAGTTATTCAAGAAAGAATTTGCACGTCGGTTTATGTTAAATAAAAAACGTGCGGTTACGCCAGTAATCAAAAGACAAGTGTCAAATTTTATTTGATATGACTTCAAGTCATATCAAGGGTATACTTAAACTAGGATGTACTAGATTGCTCACAAGAGTACTAGTATTTAGAAGAATGTTGTTCATATTGTTTTAGTTTTATCCGTTAATTAGTTTTAAGAGCTAAATAATGTTTACATAGTACAAATTTACATCACTCCTCCTTAAACATAATTTCAGTTTTATTTTAAAATAAAAACATAGTTAAAAAAAGAAAAAAAAATCAATAATTCATGTAGTCAAATTCATAAAGTTAAAAGTAAATTAATCCATTAAACTATTTAGTCCATTCATTTAACAAAATTATTCAATTAATTAGGTTCATACCTATCATTTCAATACATTTATGATGTCTTAAGGTTGTCAGGCACTTAGTCAGTACATCAGCTGGCATTTCTTCTGAGGCTAAATACGTCAGTGTAATATCTCGTGAATTGATTGCATCCCTTACATAGTGGTGTCGCAAATCTATATGTTTAGTCCTTGAATTTAAGATTGGGTGGCTCAATACCTTCTGTTGTCATTAAAAATGGTAGTTCCGCCTTCGAGTCGATAGCCTAATTCCTTCAGAATGCTGCGTAAGTGCATGGCCTCTTTTGTCGCATCATATATAGCCATGTATTTGGCTTCAGCTGTAGATAGAGCAACTGTTCTTTGCTTTCTTGACTCCCATGAGATGGCTGAGTGAGCCTGACTGAAAACATATCCCGTATAGCTCCTCCTGTCATCGATGCATGAGCCCCAATCTGCGTCAGCATACCCCGTCAAATCGGTATTCCCTCCTTTATACTGAAGTCCTATATCTCGCGTCCCACTCCAGATATCGTAGCACTCTTTTCGCCATATTCCAATGTGTTCTGTTATAGCAATTGTTATACTGACTTAAATAACTGAAAGTGTGAGCAATATCTGGTCGTGTGCATATGGATAAATACAATAGAAATCCAATTAACCGTTGGTAAGGTAGTTTATCAATATCAAGTTTCTCCTCACTTCCTTCCTCCAGAACCGCCTTCTTCAATTTTACTCCGGCTTCAATTGGAGTTCGAGCTGGTCTTGCGTCTTTCATGCCAAAACGTTCGAGAATTGAATCCACGTATTTTCTTTACAACATATAAACACTCGAATCCGGATTCTGATGAAATTGTATCCCAAGGCACTGATTCAATGGTCCCAAATCTTTAACTTTGAATGATTTGTCGATTTCCGAGAAAAAATCCGATCTAGCCTTATCACAATTGCTGGCGTAGATGATCTCGTCAACATAAATTTGCAATTAATTCAACTACCTTTGCGTTATGTCGTTGGTAGAAGCATGACTCTGAATTGAATGCTTGAAAACCCAATTCCGTTAGTCTATATGCAGTTTTCTGTACCATAGCAATGCTGATTGTCGTAAGTCATAGATACTTTTCCTCAGCAAACACACTTTGTTCTCTGCTTTCTTTTCATGCATCAATTCATAAAACATCTCAGGAATATGCATATATATTTCTTCATCAATTTCCCTATTAAGGTATGTGGTTAATACGTCAAACTGACTGAGTTTTAATTTCCACTCCGCCGCTATTGCCATCAAAATTCTGATTGATTTCTGCTGAGCCACCGGTTCGTATGTTTCGGTGTAATCAATTCCAAAACGCTGTGACCGTCCTTTTGCCACCAGCCGCGCCTTTTGTCTGAAAGTAGCATCATTAGTTGGCTTTGTACTAAATACCCCCCTACATCGGACAATAGTTTTGTTTAATGGCTTGTCTACTAGTTGCCATGTTGAATTCTCTATATGAGCATCATGTTCCGCCTTCATCACTGCTTTCCATTCCCTTACGTTAGGGCTGTTTAATGCGTCTTTCACGTTTTGTGGCACATGAGTGGAAATAAAAGCTGACGGCTCCTCTGCAACACATTGCTTAAAATCATCTGGATCTTCTTTTTCCGTATCTGACTCATCCTTTTCCACCTCCCGCGTTTTTGGACCATCACTCCTGGCAGGATCGTCATTTTCTGTTTCAGTTTGATGAGGCTATGCTTCTCTATTGGCATGTTGTAGATCACTATATTTTTTTTCGATTTCATTTTTATTTGTGTATTGACCATTTCAAGTTGCTTTGGGGCATTCTTCTATAGGAATAATTCCGCGGTATATTTCCGCATCAGTATGGTCGTGGCAAGATTTCGTAGACCTTTTGAATTCCAATGTAAAAATCACGTCACGGCTTTTTATAATTTTCTTGCATGTTTCGTTCCAAAGCCTGTATGCCTTGGAATCTTCACAGTATCCTACAAAGGTACATTCTTCCGAATTTGGCTTAAATTTACCATTTGTTGGTCGCTTTGCAAGTGCGTATATATATATTGCAGTATTCTTTTCCATTGTCTGAACATATGGCTTTTATTTTGTTTCCAATAAATTTTTCTGCATGCTTTTGGAATTCAATAAATTTTTTAAAAACCTCACGTTTTTCTTTTATAATATATACACTGCACCATCGAGTTGCGTCATCGATAAACGTTACAAAATAGCGTCCACCTCTATTCGACCTTATATTCATTGACCCACAAACGTGCGAATGAACCAGCTCCAATGGCCTTTGTTTTCTAATGCCACTTTCCTTTGGAAATGGTGTCCTGTTTTCCCCTAATGCAGTAAGTACACATCTCCGTACTAGTGTACTTCAAAATCTCTGGGCTGATACCTTTCAGCGTTTGCTTTCGAATAGCATCCCTTACGCTTACAAGATTTAGATGACCAAGTCGATAATGCCAATCCATGATTTTGTTAACAGGTTGTGCTATGAAAGTTCTTTCATTGTTCTCAGTAACATAATACAGGCCATTTATTTTGTTGGCTTTAATAAGATCTATATTGTCTTTATTTTTTATTATAGCATGACAACGATTAAAGACTACGGTATAACCATTTTCCACTATTTTCGGGACTGAGAGCAAATTAGTACGTAAATCCGGCACAAACAAAGTTTCTTTTAAAGCTATGTTTTTTTCCATATTTTACATTAAGTGTCACTTGACCTAAACCGTCTATCGCAGTTGTCGCATTGCTGGCAAGGCTTAGCGATCGTTCGTTACAGGTTTTAATATCACTGAACTTTGTTATTGTTATTGGCCCGGGTCTACCCCGGACAACTTTATTAAGCTTATTAAAAAGCAAAACTTAAAGCTAGACTTAAAAACTAACAAAGATATACTTAACCTAATGGGGCAAGGAGAAAGGACGGGGGAGATGTTAAGGGAGTGGTATATTGAGCAGCGCTTTTTTTATTTCTTGTTTGCTGCTATTTAGGTCAAAGACTTCGGCGTACTTGTTCGCTATACGCAACATTCTAGATATGGGTTCAAAGTAACCGTAGTTGGTGCGTTGAGTTCGGATCAGGAAGAGTGGGACAGATCTTAGATTACGGGGATTGGGAGTGAATGCAATATTTTGCGTTATTCTCGAGCAGTTGATATTTCCAGTCAGTAACTGGTGGATAAAAAGTACATCAGCGACTTCACGACTTTTTTTAGGGTATGCATGCTAATTAGTTTTAGCTTATTTTCATAGGGGGGTAATCCATATGGATCGGCCCAAGGTAGACCACGAAGTGCAAAACGGATAAACCTGCGTTGGACTGCTTCTATTCCTTGAATGTGGGTTAGTTTATAGGGTGACCAAACTTGGCTGCAATATTTGAGAAGAGGCCTTACAAAAGTAATGTACAGGGACTTTGTAACGTAAGGGTTGGAAAATTCTTTTGACCAGCGTTTGATAAAGCCAAGTACAGAGTTAGCTTTATTTATAATGCTGTCAATATATGAGTCGAAATTCAATTCTCTATCACAAATTGTACCTGGATCCCGTACATGGGTAGTGGAAGGAATAGGCTCATCGCAGATAAAGTAGTTTCTTGGAGGTGGAGGTAGACGTTTACGGGAATAGGTTATCGCTTGGTATTTGTTGACATTAAGCTCAAAAAAGTTTTGCTTGCACCATACCGAAAACTTATTCAAGTCATCTTGCAGGCAGTGGGAGTCAGAAGGCAATGAGATGACTTTGGAAATTCTCATGTGTTCGTTAAAATGAGATTTATAGTTTTGTTTTTATTTTTTTTTTATATTTTATATTTTTTTATATATATTTTTATTTTATATTTTATATAATTGTGAGGATAGAGATGATTGGACCAAGGTGACTACCCTGGGGGACATCTGAAGATGACCCTGTATTCTCGGTCTTCTAAATAGGATTTGGTCCATGCCACAAAATGAGGGGAAAAGCCAAGTTTTTTTTAGTATAAAGATGATAAGTTGGTGAGAAATTTTATCGAATGCCTTGCTGAAATCTGTGGAAATTGAATCGACTTCATCACCGTCTTCTAAAGCATGAAGCGTCCTAGAGACGAACTCTGTTAGGTTTGTGGTCGTTGAATTACCTTTCATGAAGCCGTGCTGATTTGTGCAGATAGTCGGCCTACAGTACGGAAGCAGTTGTTGATAGACTATGCTTTCAAAAAGTTTGAGTATGCAAGAGAGTTTTGCTATGGGCCTATAATTATCGACTTCAGCCTTACTTCCTTTTTTATGAATAGCGATGATGTAAGATTCCTTCCATAGGAAAGGGAAGGTACCTGTTGAGACAAACAAGTTAAATAGGGCAGCAAGAGGAGAACCGAGATGGGTAACACACTCTTTTATTACAATAGCCCGAATGCCATCAGGACCGGACGAGAAATCATCTTTAAGTTTGGTAATATTTTCAGATACCAAAGTTGTTGTTATATTTAGTGAAATGGATGACGTCTCAGGATAGTTTCGCGTATAGCTGAAGTAACTAGGATCGGGTTCAGCTGTTTTCTTAGAAAATAATTTGTTAAAATGAGAGGCAAAGAAATTTGCAATGGTTTTTGGGTCGGCAGAAGATTCACTAAGAAATTTAAGAGTAGATGGGTAGCCGTCTGACTTTCTTTTGGTATTAATAAACTGGTAGAAGCGTTTAGGGTTCGAGACTAAGCTAAATTGCATGCGGTAGAGGTACTCAAGGTAAAGAGACTCACAAAGTTCAGAGAAACGATTGTATACCAATCGATAATTACTGTAGTCGGAATCAGATCGAGTTCTTAAGAACTTGTGCCACAACTTGATTCTGTTATTACGGAGAGAGCGCAACTCCTTGTTGTACCAGGGAGGAGCTGATATGCAGTCCTTTCGGAAGGTATACGGAACCGATTGGGCCAAGAAGGAGAAAATTAACGAATAGAACGTTGATAGGGCAAGATTAATGTTAGTTGTCTCAGCAATAAAGTCAAAGTCAATGTTGCTGATGAGGTTTTTAAGTTTGTTAAAGTCTGTTCTTCGGAAGTCAAATGAACATGAATTTTCCGAATCAACACATGTGTTGCCATTTTCATATGAATATATAATTGACAAGGGGGGATGAAGGCAGTCTAGGGTAGAACGTTGATAGGGCAAGATTAATGTTAGTTGTCTCAGCAATAAAGTCAAAGTCAATGTTGCTGATGAGGTTTTTAAGTTTGTTAAAGTCTGTTCTTCGGAAGTCAAATGAACATGAATTTTCCGAATCAACACATGTGTTGCCATTTTCATATGAATATATAATTGACAAGGGGGGATGAAGGCAGTCTAGGGTAGAAAGAAAATGATCATTCCTATAAACGACACAGTTATCTGAATCGGATGTGAAGACAAGGCCGAGTTGTCTGTTCAATGTATTAGGTATTCCACTAATCTGATGTAAGCTTGAGTTTGTTAGGCAGTCCACCATCAATATTTCTATTTCAAAGGTCGAAATCAGAGAGACAAAATGAGACGAATCATCGGAAGACTCCCATATAAGGTGAGGGAGGTTGAAATCTCCTACTTGAACAATGCAATCTTCAGGTTGTGCATCATCAGTCAAAAAATCAACTGCGTGAACTACAGTTTGATAAGACTCAATTGGTTGAGATTGGTGAATGTAGCAACAAAGTACGTAAAGACGGCGTTTGGGGAGCGTAATGTTGATACATACTAACTCAAAGTTGTCAGTGTGGGGAATATCGACAGGAGTTGCATGAAAGCAGTTCCGGATTGCTAATAAAACGCCTCGGCCATAAGGATTATCAGCTCTTTCAAATCCATCTTTTCGAAAAACGTTGAAATTTGGAGGAAACAGCTCATGGTTTTTAATGTCTGGAATTAGATTTGTTTCAGTAAGAGCAATTAGGTCATAGGGAAACTTTTGAGAATTAAGATATACCGATGAGATTTTAGAGCGCAAACCTCTTACATTTTGGTAGTAAATGGACAGGCATTGTGGACTGGAGGATACAGAATGCAGTTTGTTAGGAACTGTAATAGTTTTTAAAATTTGAACGAGTTCTTTACAAATGGGAAAGTCGTTTGGAGCTGACATGCGCAGACAGCGTAGAGAGATCATTATGAACTTCGTCGGAGGAGATGTCGAAACTCTCATGGTAGCGAACGAAAATTTGCAATAATTCCGCTGGCTTAATATGAAGACCTTCTCGTTAAATCGAAACCATAATGTTGGTTTTGGTTATGCCATCAATGCAAACGGAGTTGGGTTTGTCGTGCAAGTAGGCAAGGTAGAGCCGAAAATTTTCATAAATGCCGCTGTCTCTCAAACGAGATACTACATAACGACTGTCATCATTCATATCAGAAAATTTTTTAGTGGGTTTGACAGTTGGTGGAAGGAGTGGATCAAGGTATTTTTGGTGAGAATCAGCAGCACGAGCGGATGATGAAGGGACAGGTTGGTCAAGCACCCCAGAACTAGAATCTTGACTAGTGAGGGGGGTTGGATCAGGTGGATTGATAGATGAAGATGAGGAACGGGTGGTTGGGTTTAGTATATGGGAGCTAATAAAATTAGGATATTTGTCGGATGGGCAATGTTAGTTGGAACTTGGGTAGAAGGCGCAGGAGCAAGGTTAAATGAAACTCTATTTCGAAGCGGCTTTAAAGATTTGGTGAGGGGAGGAAGAGGATTTGGTGTCACGACTCTGGTGTTCTTTTTAGATGGTCCAAAGGGGGGAAGGAATGATGAGAACCTTGGAAAGATATTGGTATTAAATGACCAGTTTGAGTCAGGATGTTGATGTGATAGGGCAGAATTGTTCGTCTTATCTTTTCTTTTATTAGTAAACTTATTATCTACCATATCCTTCCGTTGGGTGATGACCATCTTTTCCGATATTGGTATGCCGTCCGATGATTTGAACATCCAATCGTATTTAGTGGATATACGTATTTCAAAACACTGGCCGATTTTGCTCTTGACTTTGCCGACTTGTTTACATTTGACGTCTTGTATACCGAATTTCCTCCTAAAAATGTCTTTGATCCAGGACGGGCTTGCGTGACGTGGGGCAGCTTCGAGGAAGAAAGTAGACAGTTCCGGTTTTTTGATGGCTTGAAAATTCATTTTATTTAATTTTTGAATTCTGTTGGTCCATTCAGGGATAGTGCAGGGTGTCCCAAAAGCCCTAATTATTGGCAATGGTCTTGGGACGGGATTGGTGATCGAAGTTGCAGTTATCGTAGAGGTTTGAACGGGGGCTTCGGTGGTTGCGGCTATTGAATGAGTTGGGGCTAAAGTGGTTGACGGTGATGTATATAGCTCTTCGAGTAAGGATGTGTTACACAGGCTTACTGCAGATGGAGGTGCATCTGGCTTACTAGAGATGTGCTTTAATTCCTCCAATATCTGCATCGTGTTTGATCTAGTGGATGCAGCTTCCTCACTAAGAAAATTGAGGTCATGTTGGATGGATCCGATGTTTTCGGTATGTTCAGCATGCTTGAGATGTAGAAGAGTTGGTTGGTCAGCCAATGTTGACATAATTTTTCTCAACTGAATTGAAGTTGGCTGAATCGCTGGTAATGTGTTTGAGCAGTGAGACTTATCAGAATCTGCTAATTTAGTGATTTTAGAGTGCAGGGATTAAACAGCTGATTTTATGGTGGTTATGCTGCTACCGATCGAACAGTTTAGATTGTCATGGCTCTCTGAAATGAGTTTGGTTATATTTTTACTGCTGAATTGGACTTCGCATTTCAGCTCTGCAATCGAGTCTGCAAGCCCAATTAGTTGCTGGTTACTACATTTTATAGCCAGCATTATATATGCCAGGGTGATGGTCCGACACTTTACACAGAAAAAGCTGAATATGCGCTTATACTCTTCGAGATGAATGTTAGCGTTTCTGATCAAACCAATGCATATGGGATGGAATTTCTTTCCACATATCCCATTGTATGTAACCATTTCCACTGTGTTAGTAGGTACAGCGCAGTCAGCAAATCCACAAGAAGACATGGTTAAATTAGATCAGAGTATTAGTAAGTAGGCTATTAATTATTTTTTTTCCTTAAAGACACTGTGTTTTGATGACACTGAGAAAATACAAAGTCACTGTGTTTTGATGACACTGAGAAGTTATGGTGTAAGTGATTGGGAACAGGTAATATGGTTCGAATGGGGTCAAACAAAACTAAACCAAAAAGGAAAAAGTCAAACAGAAAAACAATTATTCACAAATTATCGCGGAGCGAAATTGAAAACACGTCCGAACTTGACGGTGGGTAGAGTAGAGTTGCTTTGGTTGCTACACATGTGCGAAGTAGCATCGCTGTCCAGACACCATTTTACTGGTGATTTAACCTCAGCTTCAGATATCCAAAATGATTCTTCCATCAGGGCACTATTTTCAATTTTTGTTTTGCACTGATTAGCTTTATGCCTTGCATTTATAGCACTTGTACTTTTTTCCCAAACCTGACTCGAAGAAAAACAATGCTTAATTTCTTTCAAAATGACAGGGCTTACCGCGAGAATAATGTCAGCACGGGCTTTATTGTATTGTGTTTTCCACTTGTCGTACAGAATTTGATCCTCTGCATTTTCCGCTTCTATCTTCGGCGCTCGTTATTCCCACAAATCATTCATTATTAACAGAGCCTCCATTTGAATTTTCCAGGTGTCAAAATTTTCGCTTGTGAGGGCTTCAATTTTTAATAGCTTATGATTTGCCATATTTACATAAATATTCGTTCAGGTAGTTTTGCGATTACTAAAATAATTAATTTCGACAAAGAACAACCTTATTTTTATACCGATTACTTTTAATAGAAAGGATTTAATAATTTACAAACGCGTGGGCAGTCTGGTGCGGTTACGCTAGTAATCAAAAGACAAGTGTCCAATTTTATTTGATATGAGTTCAATGTAACAAGTGTATACTTAAAGTAAAATGTACTGAATTGGTCACAAGAGTACTAGTATTTTGAAGAATGTTGTTCATATTGCTTTAGTTTTATACATTAATTAGTTTTAAGAGCTAAATAATGTCTACATAGTACATATTTATATCAGTTTATAAAATTTGTGTATACCAACAAACATTCATACGCTCATATATAAGAGAACAGCTGCATTTTTGGCGCGTTTCCTTATAGTGGTTAATAGGCATTTTTTCAATACATTTAAGATGAGCAGAAACCTCGGTCTTTCGGTTTTGTGTTCGATTCGCGGTAATTTAAAGGGCGTCCTAACCAAGTTGGGAACCTTTACGGAGAAAATCACCGACATTGTAACCTTACAAGCTTTAGAAGTAAGGCTAGAAAAACTTGAAGACTTGTGGTTTAAATTTGATACTTCTCAAGGTCAAATGTATGCACTAGCAGTGGATGAAGGTTACTCTGACCCTGAACCCGACTTCGAAGAGTTCGAGTCAAAGTATCTCCTTATAAAATCAATCTTTCTTCCTTTCGGGATAAAAAAAACCAGAAATGACCCAAGTCAACCCATCGCATAACACACAAATCCCTGTACAGACTCAGTGGAACACATCTAATTCAGAAGCAATCAACACCTTACGAAACGTACAAAATCCTCTACAGCAACAATCGGACGCAACACACTTCATCGAAAACTTTCCAAAATTCCATATTGAACCTTTCTCGGGAAATTATCGTGAGTGGCCATCCTTTAGGGACATGTTTGAGAATTCAGTTCATAACAAAGAAAACTTGTCGGCAACACAAAAATTTTATTTTCTTCGCTCGTCCCTTCGGGGCGATGCCCTAAACTTACCAAGCCATATCCCATTGTCTGATGCCACATATGAACAGGTACAATAGGCCACGGTACATTATAAACAGTCTTGTGGAAACCATAATGAAACTTCCTTCGCTTCAGAGTTCTAACGTTGGAACTCTTCGCAAAATATCTGACTGCGCGGATGAGATTGCACGAGGTCTCAACTCTTTGAATTCTTTCGAAAGAAGTCCATGGATGATTTACGTACTTGTTAGCAAATTGGATCCAGATACTCGGCAGGCTTGGTCAGCACGTAGTATAGATTTTGAATATCCCACAATATAGCAGTTTTTAATCTTTCTCGAATGACGCTGTGAGGCTCTAGAATCGGGTAGAGCAAATACACGAAAGTCTATTTAAAGGCCGCCCGTTTTCAAAAGCATACATGTCTCGTCCTCAAACTAGTGCCCAATTTGTAACTCGCTACATATGCTTTCACAAAGTACACAATTTGCCGCAATGAATATAGGAACCGGGAGAGAGTTGGTTAAGTCCAAGCAGCTTTGTTTTAATTGTTTACGTAGTGGTCACAGATCAGCTCGTTGTCAGTCGAAATTTCGCTGTAAAATTTGTAATTGTCGACACCATTCTCTTGTGCATCCTTGCACAGTTAACCGGGAAAATCAAATCAATCGACGGAATCTAATCCACACTCGCCTTCATCGCCATCGATTTCACATCCTACACATCTCGTCACAAACCACACTATCAATATCGCACAGTGTCTGCCACAAACTTTATTACCTACAGCCATTGATACAGTTATCGATAGTCAGGGAAAGCATCAGCAAGTTCGATTATTAATGGACTCAGGATCTCAGGTTTCCTTCGTCACCGAATCTTGTATTCAAAGACTTGGCCTTAGACGAATCAACGCCCGTATCCCAATAAGTGGCATTGGAGCAACTTGTGCTGGGACATCTAGAGGTCTGGCTTCAATGGTCATTTATTCTAGGTTTAATTCTGCCAGTATCTCTGTAGACACCTTCATACTGTCAAACATTACCTCAGTGATGCCATCTGTTTCATTCGATTTAAAGGATTGGGATCACATCTCAAATTTGAACTTAGCTGATCCTTCACTCTATCGATCAAGTGCTGTAGATATTTTGCTTCGACATATTCCCCTAGAAGCGGTGGACATTTACACCACCCTGTTTAATAATGCAATGAATAATGCACATTATCCAGCGCATTGGAAAACGGCGGTGGTTTAACCTATCCCCAAAAAGGGAAAGGATATATCCAATCCGGCGAATCTCCGGTCGATAAGTCTCCTTCCCAATATCAGTAAGGTTTTTGAAAAAGTAATTAATAGAGCTCTGACTAGGTGGGTTGAGGACAAACATATAGTTCCGGATTATCAATTCGGTTTTAAGGTGGGACATGATATCTCACATGCCGCGTCTAAACTGTACAAGTAAAAACCAATGTACTGATGCCTGCCTTGTTGACTTGGAGAAGGCCTTCGACACCGTATGGTTAGAGGGTCTTTTCTATAAGCTGCTTGGTTGGGGATCAGTAAACCACTCGTCTATATTCTTTATAATATGCTAACCAACAGACAGTTCATCGTGAAGAATGGTGATGTGACTTCTGTTGGAATATTTCAAATTGAAAATGGTCTTCAGCAAGGCGCGGTTAATTCGTCGATCCTATTCAACATTTATACAAGCGACTTGATAGGTTCACTTTCCCACACTATAGCGTACGCAGACGATTTGATAACGTACAGAACAGGTCCAAAAATCGAGGTCATTAATACTCACTTGCAGCGTGACTTCGATACGATAAGACGATTTTGCGATGTCTGGAAGTTGAAAATCAACTTTCAGAAGTTGGAAACCATTCTCTTTATGACGCTGTTGTCTAGAGCCTCTAGGGATACCAGAAAAAATAGGCGAAAATTCTCGATCATTGTACAACACGGGCAACCTCTTGCCTGTCGAAATGTAGTCGGATGCTGCTCTGACCAGGGCTAAAGGTGCTCTGTTTTATAGCAGTCAACTCGTTGTGAGGGTAAAGGTAATTTGCTACATGGCCCTTATCAGGCCCATGCTGGTATTTGGGTGTCCCGTGTGGTTCAATGTACGAGCAACCTTAATGGAAAAGATTCGGGTGTTTCAGAGGACTTTCCTTCGCTTGTATAGAACACCAGAGTCGGAGTACAAACAATTTTATCCTAATGAGATCCTATACAAAAGGGCGAACCTAATACGAGTGGACAACTTCGTAATTAAGCTGACTCGAAGGCACATTGCAAGAGCAATGACCTCAACGAATAACCTGATATCTGGGGCTTTCTACCCCAATTACCTTTACCACGAGAGTGTGCGCTCTGACGGCTTCGTTCCAGCGGAAGCATTCCTCTATCTAGATCAGAAAGGATTGATCCAGGATAGATCAGAGGTCCCGTTAATCTTCCATGTCGCTCGAACAGCTGGGGACAGGCGACTCAAGTTCAGTAGGGGGGTGGGGAATCGCGATAAGAGGGATGTCGTTCGGCAGCGCCAGTATTTCTGGTGATTGAATGATGGAGAATATGTTTCGTCGTCGTTTCCGTCGATTACGGGCCAGCCTCACTAATGAGGCAGAGCTGATCAATCTATTTACTCTGTAAATAGCGATGGCCAGCTTACATAGGTTTAGGTTAGCATTTAAGAAATATATACATATTTCAGTATATACAAAGCTATATACTAATATATGTATACAATTCTGTATTATTTCTATGTGTGTGTATGTGTGTGTTGTGTATGTAGGTTAGGTAGACTAAGGTTTATTTTAAGTTAGATATTAAGTTTTTATAAAAAATATAAAATTATGCCCATATGTTAAGTTTTTGTTAACAATTTTTTTTCTTAGCTTTAAGTATAGTAAATAAATATCCGTAAAGAAAATGTAAATAAAGTCGAAAGACATAATTACAAGGATTTAGAGTAGCTTAGAGTGCCTGTAACTGGCCTTGGGCCAGTAAATTAGTGTAAGATCGTTAAGTAATTTTAAGCTAGCATTTAAGCATTTTTGTTAGTATGTAAGAGTTAGTGATTAAGAAGATAGAATGCATTTAAAACTAAAACTATGACTTAGTATCACCTGTGAGTTTTTGAGGCTTATCTAGCAGGTGCAGAGATATTTTGGGCGCACCCTACCAGATGTGGGCATTGCACTCAAATTTCGGGTGGATAAATGACTTATATATTGAGTCCTGATCAGAGGGAACTTGAATTGAACGTTTTGAAAGGTAATTTCTAGTCCAGTGAAGAAGAGAGTTATCGATCTGAAAAGCACGCATTTTCGACAAAAGAGCCTGTCGCCCAACTCAAACTCTGTCAAATGCCTTAGAAATATCAAGTGCAACCATCTTACTTTCGCCAGATTGATGTACGTTTTGGTTCCACTTTTCGGTGAGACATACCATCAGATCGCCTGTGGACCTGTTGCTACGAAAACCAGCCTGCAGTTCATTGCGAAGTTTTTGGGTTTCGAGATATTTCATGAGCTGACGGTTTGCATGATATTGGTGTGAAGAGGCGTAAATGCGATGGGTCTGTAGGAGGATGGAGAAGAAAATTCACATAAGCTGACTCAGCTGAGATTCATCTTCTTTGTGTAGATCGTTTCGTTCAATCGCAAAGTGTTTCGACAGATTCTAAAGCCAAAACCTCGATGCCTGTCTCCGAGCCAGTACACGCTTTATATCGAACTTACGATAACTTGCGTCAAAAACACGAACAATTTTCAAGTTCGTGTCGTTCGTGACTGGAATGTCGTTTCGATTATGAGCTGACAGATAAAGTATTGTTTACTCAAATTTCTAATACATGAATTCGTTGCACGAGGTAGAGTAGAAATTTGAAATTTACTCTTCTTATTTATATATATTAAAATCTAATTAGGAGAAACATTGACAAGCAATGCATTTTAATAAATAAGTAAAAAAAAAACAACAAATACATAGTTCAAGTTACTATTTTGTGCAAGAAAACCATAATAAAATAATAGCAAAATCAATATGTTGGAGGTTATCCATTCGGAGTAAATACAAATACATTAGGTCGGAGGTTACAAATCGAACAAATCAACGTGTCGTGTAATTTAAAAGCGAACAATTGCAATTTTTGTTACAAATATGACAGTAGAGCTGATTGCCGATAGTTGTCAAACGCACGACGAAGTAGAAAGTAGCTCTAATAGGGCTTTGATGTCGAGCTTACGATATTTACGATCAAAAGTATCAGAAACGCCTGAGGTTACATTTCCGACTGCTCCACAAGAGCCCGTTGTTTCTACTCAATATTCTAAAGCACGCGCGAGTTACATACTCGTACAACCCAACCAAGAGTCACATATCAATAAACTGTTCGCATAATACTTATTTTGTTTATTTAATATTTGCAACAATGTATCTAGTATCAAAATTCATTTCCTTTCACACGGTTAAACTGTTCGCATAATACTTATTTTGGTTATCTTATTTTTGTTTGACTCACATTGCATTTTGTCTCACAACAATGTATCTAGTATCAAAATTCATTTTCTTTCACACGTTTTTGTAAGAACAGTCAACATAAAATGTGTATAAATACCAATATAATTCAGACACACAAGTTCTTTTTTGTTTATCAGTAATAAGTTTCAATATCGACGGTTAGTCGATAGTAGTGACGTACTCGTGCATGTAAAAGAACTCGTTTTGAATTGTGTGAAAAGTGAAGTGATTCAGCGGAATATTGGATTAGCGAAGGATTATCGCAATCAACAATCAATTCGAGAGGTTTCAACCTCGAAAGTTCAAAGGACCAATGAAGTAAACATCACTAATAGAATTCTAAGTTGAGTTCTCATAATAACCCATACCTTACATATTAACCGACCTTCATTATTGAAATACTGTATATTCAATGCCAAATATTAACAATAAAATTAAGACAAGAATCCCTATAGCCTTAATAATTTTAATAACGAGGTGGAAGATAGTAAGGATAATTTTAGTACTAGCTTAAGTGATCATCTTATCTTAAATTTTTAAAATTCAGAAGACAGTGTTATTATAGTGTTATAAATAGTAATCAATTAAATATGGCAGATTTGGTTAACTCTCTTTGGATGCTGTAAAGGATTTGCCAAAATTCGATGGTAATCCCAGGCTCCTCTATGAGTTTTTAACGAACGTAGAGGAAATTCTCTCTCTGATTAGATCTGCAGATGGAACTAGTTATGGTAAACTTCTGCTTCGTGCTATACGCAACAAAATAGAGGGCCCTGCAAATGAGGTTCTTAATATAAACTGGAAGAGTATAATATCAAACCTCATAATGCACTACGCCGACAAGCGTAATGAAACCTCTCACCTCTCTAATAAGAGATTTGCATGGGTTGAGGCAAAATAAAAAAACAATGGAACAGTTTTACAGCGAAGTAATAGAAGTGTTATCCACCATGAATAATCATGTGCAGATCCACTCCACAGATTCTAAAGCCATAAAAGCAAACCGAGAATTGTACGAGGAAATGTTGTTACCGTCGTTTCGTCCTCAGCGGAATCAGGAACAAAGGTTGCCGGATTTGTCGGCCACACGACCACAATAGTCGTGGGTATTTATGATAAGGGCACCACGCGATTATTCTTTGTCCCCAAAATCTCTAAGGCGTCGAATCGCGACTCTGCTAGTAAAACCCGCGATCCCCTTTCCTAGGTCTAAAACAAAACGAAAGAAAACCAAAAGCGAGACCATCAAAACATCCCAAAACACCCTATCGCCACACTGAGGAAACGGAAAAAACCCTCCCACGCCGCTTCCAGTTTAAAGGTGCAAGAAAAAAAACACTATTCGCCTTAACTTGAACAGAATCCCTTTTTATAAAAAAAAGAAAAAAAATATATATAATAATAAAAAAAGGAGGAAAAGAAGAATACATCTAATATAATAAGAAAAAAAGGGTAAAAATGTATTCAAAAAAAAACAAACAAAAATAAATATATAAATAATAAGAAAACAAAAATATCAAAAAAAAAAAATTATAATAAGTCTACGACCGCCACCCAGATTTGAAGGAATAGGTTAGTAAAACAAATACTTATGCTAGGGTTAATACTCCGTCCTGCAAATCCTCGCTGGAAGCGCCTCCGACGACCTCGTGACGTGTTGGTGGATGGGACGTCCAGGTAGTACGTGTAGGTTATCTATACACCCCCGTGTCTCAGCCTATTTCCTCTATGTTTTATTTTTTTTATTTTATTTTTGTTTTTTTTTTTGTCTTCCTCACTCGCGCACGAATTCCCTTAGGGTTTCCAAAATAACCCTCACGATTTAACCAAACCGATCACGTTTTTTGTTTTCCTATTTTTTTTTGTTGCGTGCACTGTTCTCCTGGTGCGAACGATCGTCTGTTCCTACTCAACTTTATTTTTGGTTTTTTTTTTTTGATTGATTAGAAACCGTAGAAAAAAAAGGACACTTACAACGACAATGTGCACACCCACAAGTTTTGGTTTAGTTTTCTAGACGATTTAGAGGGAAACTTTTAGTAAAATTGATTTAGCAGAGTAATTCGGTAATTTGTTAGAAAAAAAAATTGTTTTTATGCCCGAAAATAATCCGCAAAACGTGCCGAGGAATGGAACGACGACAGAGCCGCGAACGAACGTATAAACAACCAACTTGTTTCTCGTTTTTCTCCCACTTGCTAGAGCTCGCCCTATCTTCTCTCGTTCGGTGGTCAGTTATTCAGTTATTTCATCACCTCATCCGTGAATCATGATCAAAAGAACTCACCCCAGGCTAACTAAACTGTTTACGGCTAACTATCCTTTCCGGCTTAGTATCGTGCCCTAAAATTAATAACTATAAAAGGAGAACAAGTGATTCGTTAGTTAGTCCTTGGGCTCGAACTAAGAACCTCTCGCTTACTAGCCATTGTCCTTACCAATTGCACTACTCTGCGCTATTGGGGCTGCAGGATTAAATGAGGGTGACGTCACTTCGGTCATGCGAAAAAAACAACCTTGCCAATGCCATTGTATTAAAAACCAATAACAATGTGTCTAAACGCATTCATGATTGGATCAAGAGATCCCTTGGGACCTCTTGGATTTCCCATGCAACCGAACACTAACCTAAACTTCCCAAATACTGCATACAAAACGCCTTTCATACACAAAGTCGTCTCAAACAATCATCCACTCCTAGTCAACATTTTAATGGACAGCCTCAAAATAATAACTTCAGACCGTCACATTACACTATTAAAGAAGTACATAGTATAAACGAGCAGACGTTAGAACCAGTAACTGACAACATGATACACTTTACACAAGGAAATATCCATCCTCTATCAGAAGAAACAACTACGGACGGAAATAGTTACTATCCAAATCTGGATGAATTTGTTTTTTTTTTCAAGATCCACCTGAAACCGAGTCCACAGGAACAGAACAAGATTTAAATTTTCAGAACCCAGCCTCGGGCAATGCATTAAATACATAGATATTAACAAACACGGACACTCTTTACCCTATATTCATATCTCATCACCTTTCGGAAGACCCTTGAAATTCCTAATAGATACAGGGGCCTCATCCTCTTTTATAAATCCTAAACCCATTCTTCCTCAAGATCAAGAAATTGTCGCACCTATAATCATAAAAACTATTCTTAACCAACATAAAATTGATAAAGAAGTATGTTTACCCAATTTTTTCGAATTTAATTGTCCCGGAGAAATTCCATGGATACTTTGATGGATTATTAGATCTAGACACATTGAGTTCTCTCAAAGCTAAAGTCGATCTAGAAACTAAAACACCTATTACCCCGTTTACTAAAATTCTCTTGCTTTTCAAACCTAATTTCATGTCTAAGAAATATAGTATTCCCCCTATTCTAACGCATTATTATAGCTACCTGTAGATATTCGCAATTGTGACATTTTTATCAGAAGTATTGAAATCGAACCCGGAGTTTTTGTTTCAGACGGAATCTACAATGCCAATAACTGGTACAGCCTAGTTGAAGTAAGCAATAAGTCAAGTAGTAACCAAACAATCTTCATAGAACACCCCTTAAAAGTAAATACACTCTTAAATTTTGAAATTTGTGAATTAAATAACTTTGACATGATATACGGAAACGACTTAGAAGACCCAGTTGCTACTAACATTACCGATTTATTACGGCTAGAACATCTTAATTCTGAGGAACGAAAATTAGTTATTAATTTATTTAGGAACTATGAAGATATATTTGACAAGAAAGGCCAAACTCTTACCTTCACCAATGCCACTAAACATCAAATTAAAACTTCGGACGACATACCTATATACACAAAATCATACAGATACCATTATGTTCACAAAAATGAGGTCCAACAGCAAATAAAAGACATGCTGGCCCAGGGCATCATTCGACCTAGTTAATCCCCCTGGAGTTCACCTATATGGATAGTGACCAAGAAGATGGATAACTCTGGCAAAAATGGCAATTAGTCATCGACTATCGCAAATTAAATGAAAAAACTATAAATGATAAATATCCTCTTTCAAATATAAACGAGATACTGGATAAATTGGGCAAATGCCTCTACTTTTCAACTCTAGATTTGGGGTACAATAATTATATTGTTAGAAGAAGAATTCGGCCCAGATCCAAACGTGAAGGCTTACAAAGTCCAGTTGACACAGATATAAACTCCAGTTACAACAGATCACGCACAACGCCTTTTTTTCTACTGCTTTCAAATGACACCTCTTGTTGAATAGCCCTATATGTAACCCAGCGTGCCCATATAGTCACACCTATAGTTACAGTTAGTAAAATCGACTAATATGTTTAAAATGACATAAACTAAAATCAACATATAAAACTACAGTTTGTTAACTAATAAAATATGAACAATTACAAATTTATAAAAAATATTTAACTGCAATAAATGTATATGTACTTTTATAAGTCATCAATTTTCACACTTTTCTCAATTTCTTGGGATCCGGAGAAGAAAAATGACGTAAACCCATTTCCCCCATTTTTCAAAATCAAAATTTTGCTTCTCGTTTTCATTTGGGAATCAAAATTTCTCTCCTCAATTTTATGGAAAAATGTATAACCGTCAAATACTATTATGTGTCAAACTATATTTCTGTTTTCGTGCAATCGGGCAGACGTTTTTAGTGTTCCATTTAAAAAAAAATCAGGGTATACAACAGAAAACCTTCCGACAGCCTAAATGAAAACGCTATTAGTAACACCCAACAGGAATGGGGTGTCATTAATGAAATTCTAAACAGAACTAATGTTAGTGATAACATCATTTTAATTATAATAATTCTACTGTCTATGAACCCGCAGAAGTAGCCAATCTTTTCAATAATTTCTTTTCAAATATGAATTCTCTACATGATTTCAGAAAAGATATTAGCTGCAGTGCTTTAAATTTAAAACAAATTAATTTTCAATTAGAAAGCTTTTATTTTCTACAATTTACAGCATTTCAAATACGAGCACATAAAATTCATTTGTCTCTTAAAACATACTACTGTGTTAAATACTTAGAGAGTGTTCAAGTCAAGACTTTTAACGTTTTTAGATAGTGCAAATTACGTTAGTCTTACTCAGTATGGTTTTAGAGGTGGCAAGTCCATAAGTAGATGTTTTGGTAAAATAAAGTACTGAAATTTATAATAGTTTAAATGAACCCTTAACCCCAGGTGTTTTAAATAATCTTCATGAAGCGGGTTACATAGTCTTTATTCATGGTTGTTTTACTTCGTACCTAAAATATTTAAAACAAATTGAATAGATCAAACATATTTTAAGTTCCAAGCATATTGGTTCTGACTTATCCCATTACATTACCATTCCCAGAGTTAGCGGCGTTTTTGTTTAGTTGAAAGCAAAGATAATCCTGTAACATTGAACAACAGTGTGAATTGTAGTAATAAATGCTTTACGATTGATCGAGTTGATGACTTTAAATATTTAACTATAATACTAGATCACAAGCTCTGATAGAGACAATACATTCTACATACATATATGAATTAATATTTAAATCGGGTTGTAAGGAAATATTATCACCTCAGCTTACTGTAAAATTAGTCTATGAAAGATTATTGAAATTAAAGCTACAATGCGAAATATTTTCTTGGGGTGGTACGTATTACAATAATATCGACTCACAAAACAAAAACAAGGTCTAGAGAATTACAATTAACGTAGGTAGGTAGGTGAGGGTAGCTGATGGATGGACTAATTCACTTAGGCCTATTGGCGCAGTCTCAGTCTCAGTCTTAAATGCGTTTTATTTACTTAATCATTAACTCTTACATACTAACAAAAAATGCTGAAATGCTAGCTTAAAATTACTTAACAATTTTATACTAACTTACTGGCCCCACACAGGCGCTCTAAGCTACTCTAAATTCTTATAACTATGTCTTTCGACTTTATTTACATTTTACTTAGAGCTGTTTATTTTGAATACTTAAGGCTAAGAAAAAATATTTGTTAAGAAAAACCTAGCAAATGGACATAATTTTTTATTTTTTATAAAAACTTAGTATCTAACTTAAAATAAACCTTAGCCTACCTAACCTAAATGCACAATCCACACATAAACACACATAGACATTATACACAATCATATACATATACCAGTATACAACTTTGTATACACTGATATATGTATATGTTTCTTAAATGCAAACCTAAACCTATGTAAGTTGGCCACCGCTATTCACCGAGCAACTAAATTGGTCAGCTCTGCCTCATTAGTGAGACTGGTCCATAATAGACGGAAACGAAGACGAAACATCTTCCCCATCATTCAACCACCAGAAATGCTGGTGCTGCCGAACGACATCCCTCTTATCGCGATTCCCAACCGCCCTACTGAACCTGAGGCGATCCACACTGCCATGTGCGACGTCTTTGTTGTAGTTGAGTCGTCTGTCCCCAGCTGTCCGAGCGACATGGAAGATTAGCGGGACCGCTGAACTATCCTGGATCAACCCTGTCTGATCTAGGTAGAGGAATGCTTCCGGTGGAACGAAGCCGTCAGAGCGCACATTCTCGTGGTAAAGGTAATTGGGGTAGTAAGCCCCAGATATCAGGTTATTCGTCGAGGTGATTGCTCTTGCAATGTGCCTTCGAGTCAGCTTAATTACGAAGTTGTCCACTCGTATTAGGTTCGCCCTGTTGTAAAGGACCTCATTAGAATAAAATTTCTTGTACTCCGACTCTGGTGTTCTGTACAAGCGAAGACAAGCCCTAAGACAAGCCCTCTCAAACACCCGAATCTTTTCCATTAAGCTTGCTCGTACATTGAACCACACGGGACAACCAAATACCTGCATGGGCCTAATAAGGGCCTTACCTTTACCCTCACATCGAGTTGGCTGTTATAAAACAGTCTCTTTGTAAGGGCAAAAGCACCTTTAGCTCTGGCCAGATCAGCATCTACATTTTTGCCAAAATACAGAAACTGATCTAGCCAGATTCCAAGGTATCTGACTACATTTCGACAGGCAAGAGGTTGTCCAATGATAGAAAACTTTCAACAATTTTTCCTGGTATCCCTAGAGGCTCCAGACAACGGCGTCCTAAAGAGAATGGTTTCCGACTTCTGAAAGTTGATTTTCAACTTCCAGTCATCGCAAAATCGTCTTATCGTATCGAAATCACGCTGCAAGAGAGTATTAATGACCTCAATTTTTGGACCTGTTCTGTACGCTACCACATCGTCTGCGTACGCAATAGTATGGGGAAGTGAACCTATCAAGTCGCTTGTATAAATGTTAAATAGGATCGGCGAATTGACCGCGCCCTGCTGAAGACCATTTTTAATTTGAAATATTCCAACAGAAGTCACATCGCCATTTTTCACGATGAACTGTCTGTTGGTTAGCATATTATAAAGAATGTACAAGAGAGGTTTGCTGATCCCCAGCCTAGTCAGCCTATAGAAAAGACCCTCTAACCATACGGTGTCGAAGGCCTTCTCCAAGTCAACAAGGCAGGCACCAGTGCACTGTTTCTTGCCTTTGTTCCATTGGATATCAGACACCAGTTTAGACGCGGCATGTGAGATATCATGTCCCGCCTTAAAACCGAATTGATTATCCGGAACTATATGTTTGTCCTCAACCCACCTAGACAGAGCTCTATTGATTACCTTTTCAAAAACCTTACTGATATTCGGAAGGAGACTTATCGACCGGAGATACGCCGGATTGGATATATCCTTTCCCTTTTTGGGAATAGGTTGAACCACCGCCGTTTTCCAATGCGCTGGATAATGTGCATTATTCATTGCATTATTAAACAGGGTGGTGTAAATGTCCACCGCTTCTAGAGGAAGATGTCGAAGCACGATGTTCGGAACACCATCGGTCCCGACCGATTTCTTAGCCCTGATTGTGTCGAAGATCTCATGGAGTTCTTCCCTCGAAATGAACGGGGGTAGGTCACCCTCTCTGGCAGTGACGTTATTTGCCATATTTTCCTCGCTAAACCGGGTGAAACCAGAGCCCTCGGATCGCCAGTTCCCTATTTAATTTCGAATGCAGAAGTCGTGCACCAAGACGCGATTGTCCAGGTCGTAATTAGGGCCAATGATATCAATGGCCTTGTATACTTCCTGGAAAGTCGCCCCTATGGCCTCGACCTTCTCCTGTGGATCCTCGATCACAAAGAAGTCGTCATCGTCAGCGGCTTCATTTGGATCAATACCTGCTATTGTCAGTAACCGTTCGTTGTCCGTTGTCCGGGCTATTTTAAGGCACTGAAGGTCGTTTTGATTTTTTCTCCGAAATAGTTTATTTATTTGCGGAAACATATTCGGGTTGCTGGTGTTTACAGCCCGAACCTTGTTGTTCCAATACAAACTTACAGAAATTCTGTAATTTTCTTTTATTAGCGTTTGGATATTTTTAATCGACGACTTCAGTGTCCTAATCTCCGGGTCTTGTCGGTCAGTTAACTGTCTGTACAAGTTTTTAAGTCTTGTCAGAAGTCTACTTTTCTGTCGGTGCAGTGCGTCAATAGTAGGATTGCGGAACAGGTCTTCGTTAGTAGTACGTCGATACCGCGGTATTGTAGTGTCCATAGTTTGTTTAATTGTCTCGTCCATTTGTTTTAGGTAATGGTCGATCTCCTCGTTTGACAAATTCCTATTGGACGGTGGGTGGAGCGTGTTCGAGGAGAGCGCTCTAGTCAAGGTTGCGGAGAAGCGTGTCCATCGAGTCTTACTGTAGTTGTAAGTGTATCTTTGAACAAACTCCTTCAATTCCGCAATTTCGTTGGGAACTGTAATTTCGGTGCTAAAACCGCAATGGTCACTGTCATACACGAATGTGCGCAGACAGTTTAGCGTTTGTAAATTCGTACCTGTCAGTCGTATACGTTCGTCGTACAGCAGTAGATCCAAATAAGACCCGCTTCTGGGAAACGACGGGTTATCCGTCGCTTTAAGACCGAGTCTGTACACGACATCGTGCTGACCCCACCAATCGAGTAGCAGGTTCCCTCTAGTATTTGTCAAATTATTTCCCCAATCTCTGTGTCTAGCGTTGAAATCCCCGCCGATTATAAAATAATTCTCCTCCGATTCCAGCCTCAGAAGTCGAAAAAGCGTGTCGAGCTCTGTAATGAATAGGGTGGATTGTGAAGCCTCAGGTGCATAAACAGAGGCCAAGTACAGCCGCTTTCCACTGCAGAGCGGGATATAAACGACGACTGCCTCCAATACTCTGAACCTGCGCAACACTCCCTTGTACACTCTGTGAAATTTTATACCTCCTTTAATGAAGATAGCGACACCGCCTCCACGTTTGGATCTGGGCCGGTTTCTTCTTCTAACAATATAATTATTGTACTCCAGTTTGTGCTTATCGGTTAGCTTGGTTTCGCTAGCGAAAAGCACATCAGGAGTTTGGTCTTGTAGCAATTTAAACATCGCGGCTCTTCGTTCGATCCTAATCAGTGAATTCACATTCACCGCAAAGTTTGTTCCACCATGTGCGTACCCATTACGGCATGTGTTGCGTTAGGCCCGGCAGCAACGCGTAGATCTGGTCCACCCGCTTGGCCTGTTCTTGAACCTGCTTTTGCAGCTGAACCATCTGCCCTTGGATTGCGATCAAGATGGCCAGTATGTTAGGTGCCGCTTCCGTTGTTCTCGGCATTAGCGCCGGAGAAGCAAAAGTCGCTTGCTGTACCGTAGCCCCCCTACCTGACGCCATTTGGGCGTAGGAAATTTGGGGCGTGACGGCTGGTGTTTGAAATCTAAGAGGTGAACGTTTGACCTCCACCTTCTGCTGCCGAGCCAGTTTTGCTTTCTTAATGTCAGCGAACTTAGGACAGCCCCGATAGTTTGCAGAGTGTCCCACGTTCCCACATAATACGCTTGAGAGTTGCGTCCTATCGGATGCTCCGTCCCTACCCAGAGCACACTCCTCGGAGCTGTGGTTCTTAGCGCACTTCACGCATCGAGGCTGCATTTGGCAGTTCGACGCGGCGTGCCCGAACCTCTGGCAGCGAACGCATTGTATAACGCCTTCGCTCCTTTTTAGTTTTTCCCAGTGAACCACCTGGTAGTCTAGGACATTGATACTCCTTAGACTATCCAGACGGCTTTCGGGACTGAGCTGCACCAGCAAGAACGGCAGACTCCGTTTCTCCCGCCTGGCTCTAGCTGTGGTAAATGGCTTTACCCCCACAAACTTGAGTCCTTCGCACTCCTTCTCTTTGAGCAGTGCCAGGATCTCCTCAGGATCAGAAGACGGTTCCAACCCCTTCAGCAACATCGATTGCCGCTTTTCACACTTCGGTGTGTATGAGTAGTGCTCCGTCGTCGTTTCCTTTAGGAGCTCTTTCACTTTCGCGTAGCCCTCCACTGTATTACAGTGGATGGCATGGCGATCGTTCCCCAATCTCTTTATATTAAAATTATTACCAATGACCAACTTACACAGGTCCTTGGTTGCATTTACCTCCAGTTTGTAGGTGTTGATCGGAGGCACCTTCTCTTTCTTCTTCTTCTGCTGCTGCTGCTGTTGTTGTTGTTGCTGCTGCTGCTGTTGTTGTTTTTGTTGTTGTTGGTGTTTTTGCCGCTGTTGCTTTTGCTGCAGTTGTTGCTTCGGCTGCTGGTGGTTTTGTTGTTGCTGCAGTTGCTGTTTCTGCTTTTGTTGTTGTTGTTTTAGGGAGCTCTCTACTTCTGATTGCTCCCTCTGTCTTCGTGCAGTTTGCCTCTGTTTAATAGCAAGCACGTCTTGCTCCAGCTTTTGTATGCTGCTTTTTATCTTGTTAATTTCGTCATCTTCGTCTTCTGACTCAGATGACGCCAGAGAGGCGAAGCTGTTGGAGCCCCCCTCCTCTTTATCGTCTTCAGCTGCGGAAACAGCACTAATTTTTTTTTTTGAAAGACTAGGAGGGGTATTCAACCTCTTCCTCCTTTTGCTGGCTTTCGCCACGGTTATGGGAAGAGCGGGGCGCTCTCCACCATCCATCACTTGGTTTTGGTTTTTTTTTTTTTTTGTACACAATTTGAGGGGAAAAAAAACAAAACAACAAAAAGAAAAAAAAAATTAACTTTATAAGTCTCAACCGGGATTCGAACCGGTATCCCACGATTTGTTAACCGACGCCGCTAACCGTATGTCTACCGAGTCAACTGAGAAAATTGCGACCAATTATTTTTATGAAGAATACCTTTTTCACTCTTTCACTTTAAGAAACGCCGAGACACATCTATTCTCCTCGGAGATCTGCGAACGACTGATGAAATTTGATAGATTTCACTCCTGCTTCCCATAACCCTCCACAGTGGGGAGAAGCCGGAGGAATAAAATTCCATTTCGTACCATCCTTTGAAAGTGTTTCAGCGACTTCTTTCCAATCTGTTTGAGCCGCCTTCAGCAATTTTCGTAACTCTTTGTCCGCTCCTATGAAGTTGGTTCCACAGTCGTTAAAGAGTTAATACCTCTTCGAGCCGTGAACCTTCGAAATGCTGCTATAAATGCTTGTGTCGTCAGATCACTTACCAGCTCTATATGTATAGCCTTGGTAGCAAGGCAAATAAATATTGCAAAATACACTTTAAATACTTTGGACCCCCGTCCTTTCCAAGCCTTGACGTCAATTGGGCCCGCATAATCAACCCCGGCGTGTGAAAATGGTCGTGAACTGCATACTGTAGGAGCTGGTAAACTGCCCATCATTTGTTGCGCTGGACGTGCTCGATAGCGAAAGCAAATATTGCAGTTGTGTATGAACTTTTTGACTGAGCTCTTGACACGCAATATCCAATATTTGGTGCGCAAGTATGCCATCATCTTCTGGATTCCGCC
Organism: Volucella bombylans; assembly: GCA_949129095.1. NCBI lineage: Eukaryota > Metazoa > Arthropoda > Insecta > Diptera > Syrphidae > Volucella > Volucella bombylans. Next base: position 274,778,161 of record OX422140.1, on the reverse strand, counting down.
ATGCAACGTCTTCTCAAGTGCATCACGCAATAATAGCTGAGTGAAATGATGTTTTGGGCATAGGATGATTGGGTGTTGTTGTTTGTAGCTTAGATTCGAATGCTGTAATCTGCCTCCGACACGCAGGATATCATCCTTGTCAACAAAGGGGTCAAATGATTTCAGCCTTCCGCTTGATGCCGTTTTGATTCCTGCAATTTCTGTTGAGAACATCTCACCTTGCGCTATCCGTGTTGCCACAAGTGTAGCTGTAAACAGATCTAATGGCGAAAGTACATCATAGTTTCTACATTTGCATATCTGTCTACTATTAAATATATATCTATTGCAAAGGGCAATGACTCTTAAGGGCCTTATCAAGATCGAATGCCTTTAATTAGTAAACTTATGGTATTTTCTTCTCTAAATGTACAGTGCGCACGAATTGATCGTTTTTCTATTTCGGTTTTTAGTTCAGTGGGCTGATGAGCGCAATGAAAATTCCAGGTATTGTGTAGGAAGTCAGGACCGTTCCACCAGAGTTTGTTTTTTGCCAGAGCTGATGGTAGAACTCCACGTGATGTCAGATCAGCTGGGTTTAATTGTGTTGGGACGTGTTTCCAGATATCATCGTTTGTTAGCTTCTGGATTTCTGCTACCCGATTGCTGACGAATGTTGTCCATTTGGATGGAGGTGCAGCTATCCACGCTAAAACAATGGTTGAATCCACCCAGGCGTACCTACGAACATGTCTAAAACCAAGGACAGTGGATGTATACTCCAAGAGAGTGGCCAGGATTACTGCGCCGAACAACTCAAGACGCGGCAGACTAACTGTTTTCAACGGTGCGACTTTAGTTTTGGCTATAAGCAGATGTACGTGGATCTTACCTTTAGAGTCCAAAATTCGTAAGTATACCGCAGCCCCGTATGCTCGCTGAGACGCGTCACTAAATCCATGTACTTCCAGGTCTTGATGTGTGTAAATCCATCTTGGAATTCGTATCCTTTCAAGTGATGGAAGCTCTCTGCGTAAAATAGACCAATATTTGTGAAGTTCTGGAGGAATTGGTTTGTCCCAGTCTAACTTTCGAGACCACAATTGCTGCATCATCATTTTGGCCTTTATGACACAGGGCGAGATCCATCCTAATGGGTCATACAATCTCGCAGTTTTTGAAAGAATGGACCTTTTCGTCACCTCGGACGTGTCGCAGCAAATGTTTTGAAATGAGAATGAGTCTTCTAGAGGAAACCATTTAACACCTAAAGCCTTTTTTTTTTTGACTATCTAAACAAAGGGAAATGAAATACTCGTATGTGTCATTTGCTTTGTTTTGCAATGGTGCAATAGTTTATTTTGATCGTTGACGAAAACTGGGTCAAATTGCGTCGCGAGTGTTGTTTAGTTTTTTGTTGTCCGTTTTTTTTTGTGTGGGTGTGTTAATAAAAAGCTAAGTGTTTTATTTATTTATCTTTGTCTGTTCCCCTTACTTCCCGAAATTCGATTTCATTGCTCCAAGAGGATATTTGTGCTCTTCCTCAGCAGCCAATTTGTTGATGTTCCTTATGGCGAGGTAGGGTGCTGATGTTGTACCGAAAGTCACCGTCAGCAGTCGATATACCTTGATTGGTTCTTCTTGAGTATCACGCCAGTAGATGAGCTGGTAATATGAGTCCCGATGTGCTACACGTATTTGCCGGTACATTTTTTCCACGTCTGCAGTGAAGGTGTATTTATGCGTTCTCCACCTCATAATTATATCAATGATATTGTTTTGTACTTTAGGTCCACTGTGAAGATGCTGGTTTAATGATGTCCCATCCAAGGTCTTTGCAGCAGCATCGAAGACAACTCGTAGCTTAGTGGTGGAGCTGGAATCTTTAAAAACTGCATGGTGGGATACGAAATAATGAAAGGGTGTTTTAAGGACTTCGTCGTTGTCAACATCAACTTCTATCATTTGATTGAGAAGTAAGTATTCCTTAATACATTTGCTATATTGATTGTGTAGTGTGGGGTTCTGCTCAAACCTTCTCTCCAACTGAAGAAACCTACGCAAGGCCCCTCCTTTCGAGGATCCAAGCCCAGGTTGTCTTCCCTCCTTAAATGGAAGCGATACCTCATAACGCCCATCGGGCAGTCGCTTAGTGTGTTGCATGTAGTGCACTTTACAGGACTTGTCTTCTTTCGATAATTCCACAGCTTTGAATGGCGTCTCTTCAATTTCCCAAAATTTCTTTAATTGCTCTTCTAGGCTTAGACATTGGTGGAAGCTTTGGACCTTTCTTGGAGGATTCGTTGGAACTTTTCCTACTAATATCCAACCAAGTTGGGTTTTTTGGGCGATACTCGATGTAAATGTTTCTCCTCGAACTATATCTGGAAGGATAAAGTCAGTATAGACATCACTACCTACGAGTATATCGACTCGGGCTGGCTTATCGAAAGCGAGATCTGCTAATACCAACTCCTTTATGTGCTTCCACGGCTGGAAAGTCAGTTTGTTGGCCGGAAGAAGGCCAGTCAGCGACTTATATATGTAAGCGCGTGTGTTTGTCTTAAAAGTCGATTGTAGAGACCCAAACGTAATGACAACATATTTGTGACATGAACCGCTGCTGACCAACCCCAGCCCTGACACCTCAACGAATGTTCGACGACTTTTCAATCTTAAAAGTTGTACGGCAGATTCTGTAATAAAGGTTGCTTCCGAACCAGGATCTATTAAGGCTCTCAAGGTGTGATATACTCCTGACGCGGACTTTACCCTTACCAGAGCAGTGGCTAGAAGTACCTGTGTGATGTTATTATTAGAAGTGTGGAAAGTGTTTAGTCCTGAGCAGCTGGGTGTTGACTCCTGAACACGATCAGATGGGTGAAAAGACGCGGTGTGAGCATTAAGAGTAGGGACTTGACGGGATTGTGTAGTAGGCGCAGTTGAGAGCCCATTTTCAGAGTTATGATAGGATAGTGAGTTATGTGGTAAATTAGGATGTGTAGTGTTGTGTCGACTGTAAGTTGTAGAACGGTTTGGAGTATGTTGAGTGTGTAAATGGGGGTTTTGTGAGTTTGTGTTAGGCAAATGCAGAGTAGTGAAGTAAGGAATGGTGTGGCTGCTGGCAAAAATAGCAGCGCGTTCGACTTGGACAATGCTGGGTACTGTGGCTATAAGCGAGACAATTTTCACATACCGCTATTCTCTCGACAGTTTTTTTTCGCAAACCTATATCCATCCTAAGAAAACGATTACACGAACGAAGGGAATGTGGATTTTTGTTGCAGACCTTACACCGGAACTGTTCCTTTTGTTTTGGCCTAACGTGAAAAGAACTGGTCTTTGTTTCTAAGCTCCTATGGTTGCTTCCCCTTTTTCCCTTTTTCTCGTCTACAATTTCAAGTGCCCTAAATCTTGCTTCAAGAAACCCCGAAAATTCCTGGTAAGTAGGTAAAGACTTATTTATCCCTAACTTCTCTTCCCACAACTGTTGAGTCATTACAGGAAGTTTTTGCAGCATACAATAAATGAGGATTGTGTCCCAATGCTCAACCGGAAGATCAAGATTATGGAGTGAATGTCGGCATTCTGTGGTTGTATCCAATAGCTTCTATATCCCTGTAGCAGTTTCTTGATTTAAAGATGGTTGATTGAAGAAAAGCTTTAGCTGAGTATTTTTGCGAGCATGCATTTGTGATCATACCTCGAAGTTAAAATCGTCCATGCCTTCTCATAATTCCCTTGTGTAATTCCTAAATGCTGTATTAACCTATCAGCCTCATCTGTGACAGTCGATTTTAGAAAATGGAAGTTTTGAATTTCAGAAAGGGACTCGTTGGTATGGACAAGGGACAAAAAAATGTCATGGAATGATGTCCAATCTTCGTAACTCCCAGAAAACGTAGGTAAATTAATAACAGGCAATTTTAATTCTCTAGAATGACTTTTATTTGTTTCCACAAAACTCACCGTTGATCCTGAATGCTTCTCTGTTGCTGCCAATTTGTCGATGCTATCCATCAGTGCAGTCCGGTAATCCACACATAAATCCTATATTTTGTCAAACAGCTTTTCCAATTCTTCTTTGTTTTCAGCATCCTTTGATGAAACTGCTTCCTTGTTGTACTCGGAGCTAGCATTGATGTTGTTATCCAAAATGGTTATCCTAGCGCTGAGATAGTTTTTTGTTAGTTTAGTTTTATATGCATTTTATTTTCTTAATCACTAATTCTTACATACTAACAAAAAATGCTTAAATGCTAGCTTATAATTACTTAACAATCTTATACTAACTTATTGGCCCCACACAGGCACTCTAAGCTACTCGAAATTCTTATAACTATGTCTTTCGACCTCATTTACATTTTCTTTATGGATATTTATTTTCTATACTTAAAGCTAAGAAAAAAAATTGTTAACAAAACTTAGCATATGGACTTTTTTTTTTTTTAATAAAAACTTAGTATCTAACTTAAAATAAACCTTAACCTACCTAAACTAAATGTACAATACACACATAAACACACATAGACGTTATACACAATCATATACATATATCAGTATACACCTTTGTATAAACTGATACATGTATATGTTTCTTAAATGCTAACATAAACCTATGTAAGCCGGCCATCGCTGTTTACAGAGAAAACAAATTGGTCAGCTCTGCCTCATTAGTGAGGCTGGTCCGTAATTGACGGAAACGACGGCGAAACATCTTCTCTATCATTCAACCACCAGAAATGCTGGTGCTGCCGAACGACATCCCTCTTATCACGATTCCCCACCGCCCTACTGAACCTGAAGCGATCTACACTGCCGTGTGCGACGTCTCTGTCGTAGTTGAGTCGCCTGTACCGAGCTGTCCGAGCGACATTGAAGATTAACGGCACCGCTGATCTATCCTGGATTAACCCTATCTGATCAAGGTAGAGGAATGCCTCCGGTGGAACGAAGCCGTCAGAGCGCACACTCTCGTGGTAAGCCCCATATATCAGGTTATTCGTCGAGGTGATTGCTCTTGCAATGTGCCTTCGAGTCAGCTTAATTACGAAGTTGTCCACTCGTATTAGGTTCGCCCTGTTGTAAAGGACCTCATTAGGATAAAATTGTTTGTACTCCGACTCTGGTGTTCTGTACAAGCGAAGGCAAGCCCTAAGGCAAGCCCTCTCAAACACCCGAATCTTTTCCATTAAGCTTGCTCGTACATTGAACCACACGGGACAACCAAATACCAGCATGGGCCTGATAAGGGCCATGTAGCAGATTACCTTTACCCTCGCATCGAGTTGGCTGCTATAAAACAGTCTCTTTGTAAGGGCAAAAGCACCTTTAACTCTGGTCAGAGCAGCATCTACATTTTTGTCAAAATACAGAAACTGATCTACGCAGATCTCAAGGTATCTGACTACATTTCGACAGGCAAGAGGCTGTCCGTGCTGTCCAATGATCGAGAATTTTCGCCAATTTTTTCTGGTATCCCTAGAGGATCCAGACAAAAGCGTCCTAAAGAGAATGGTTTCCGACTTCTGAAAGCTGATTTTCAACTTCCAGTCATCGCAAAATCGTCTTATCTTATCGAAGTCACTTTGCAAGAGAGTATTAATAACTTCGATTTTTGGACCTGTCCTGTACGCTATCAAATCGTCTGCGTACGCAATAGTAAGGGGAAGTGAACCTATTAATTCGCTTGTAAAAATGCTGAATAGGATCGGCGAATTGACCGCGCCTTGCTGAAGACCATTTTTAATTTGAAATATTCCGACAGAAGTCACATCACCATTCTTCACGATGAACTGTCTGTTAGTTAGCATATTATAAAGAATGTACAATAGTGGTTTACTGATCCCCAACCTAGTCAGTTTATAGAAAAGACCCTCTAACCATACGGTGTCGAAGGCCTTCTCCAAGTCAACAAGGCAGGCACCAGTGCACTGTTTCTTGCCTTTGTTCCATTGGATATCGGACACCAGTTTAGACGTGGCATGTGAGATATCATGTCCCGCCTTAAAACCGAATTGATTATCCGGAACTATATGTTTGTCCTCAACCCACCTAGACAGAGCTCTATTGATTACCTTTTCAAAAACCTTACTGATATTCGGAAGGAGACTTATCGACCGGAGATTCGCCGGATTGGACATATCCTTTCCCTTTTTGGGGATAGGTTGAACCACCGCCGTTTTCCAATGCGCTGGATAATGTGCATTATTCATTGCATTATTAAACAGGGTGGTGTAAATGTCCACCGCTTCTAGAGGAAGATGTCGAAGCACGATGTTCGGAATACCATCTGTTCCCACTGATTTCTTAGCCCTGATTGTGTCGAAGATCTCATGGAGTTCTTCCTTCGAAATGAATGGGGGTATGTCACCCTCTCTGGCAATGACATTATTGGCCATATTTTCGTCGCTAAACCGGGTGAAACCAAAGCCCTCGGATCGCCAGTTCCCCATTTCATTTCGAATGCAGAAGTCGTGCACCAAGACGCGATTGTCCAGGTCGTAATTAGGGCCAATGGTCTCAGTGGCCCTGTATACTTCCTGGAAAGTCGCCCCTATAGCCTCAACCTTCTCCTGTGGATCCTCGATCACAAAGAAGGCGTCATCATCAGCGGCCTCATTTGGATCAATGCCTGCTATTGTCAGTAACCGTTCGTTGTCTGTTGTCCGGGCTATTTTAAGACACTGAAGGTCGTTTTGATTTTTTCTCCGAAATAGTTTATTTATTTGCGGAAACATATTCGGGTTGCTGGTGTTTACAGCCCGAACCTTGTTGTTCCAATACAAACTTACAGAAATTCTGTAATTCTCTTTTATTAGCGTTTGAATATTTTTAATCGACGACTTCAGTGTCCTAATCTCCGGGTCTTGTCGGTCAGTTAACTGTCTGTACAAGTTTTTAAGTCTTGTCAGAAGTCTACTTTTCTTTCGGTGCAGTGCGTCAATAGTAGGATTGCGGAACAGGTCTTCGTTAGTCGCACGTCGATATCGCGGTATTGTAGTGTCCATGGTTTGTTTAATTGTCTCGTCCATTTGTTTTAGGTAATTGTCGATCTCCTCGTTTGACAAATTTCTATTAGACGGTGGGTGGAGCGTGATAGTTTTTTGTTCGTTGGGCCTCAGGCCGCTTCCCAAAATTAGTAAAATCTTTTTGCATTTAAGCGAAGATATTTTTTGCAATTTCTCCATTGTGCTCATTGTGCCACAAAAAAAATAATTCGTGGTAAGAAAGGATTTGATTTTTTAATGTACTAAATTGTACTTACTTTCTAACTTAATTGTAGATTCCGTTTCAAGAAAGTTTGAATATCAGAAAAATACACAGCGGTGTTTGCCCCGTAATTGTTGCGGTTGGTGTCAACGGATATATGTACCGTATATTAGAAAGCCGTAGCACGGAGCGGTACCTATGAAGTTCACACTGGTATTTGTACCGTAACTGTTGCTGTTGGTTCCAACGGGTATGAAATCCGTACGCTGAAAAACCGGTCTCCGGACACGGAATCAGGATCTTCCCCCAAACGGAAAAATTACGTAGTTTTAATAAAAAAATTTTTTTTTTTAATTTATTAAACACTGAATTAAATTAATCGACGCGGAAACCGATTAGCACTTTTATGATATGTCCAAATGTACAAATGTTAAGTTTTATGTGTGTTTTTAAATTTTTAATTACACTAATTATTAATTATTCAATAATTGTTGTACTTTTATTTTATAAACCGATTCACTTAACGGTTCGAATGGACCAAATGACAACTATCATCAACGCATACTTCATCCTGGCATTTCAGCGTTATTCGTTTTGATCCGTCAGAAATTTTGGATAATTGGCTGCAGAAACTTGCTTCGAAAGATAACACATGATTGCATCAAGTGCTTTCGACAGAGGAAAGCTACATCAACACAAATCATAGGAAATCTTCCACAGCAACGGGTAGAAGCAAGTCGGGCATTTTTACATTGCGGATGTGACTATGCTGGTCCCATTGCAATAAAAACAAAAATTGGGAGAAAAATCTATCAAACTAAATGTTACATATCGCTATTCGTGTGTATTGCCATAAAGGCAATATACTTGGAACTAGTAAGTGATCTTACTACGGAAGCATTTCTCGCAGCTCTTCGCCGCTTCATCTCACGTCGTGGGAAGCCATCGCATATATACTCCCACAATGGTACAAACTTTCGAGGGTCTGCCAAACAGTTGTTCGGCATGCATAGAGTTACTATATCCAATCATCATAACGCATTAGTAGCGGAGTCCCTTGCACGAGGTGCCATCACCTGGCACTTCATTCCTCCTTCAGCACCACATTTTGGTGGCTTATGGGAGGCGGGGGAGAAGTCAGTTAAGCAACATCTTAAACGTGTCGTTGGTTCTGACGTTCTTACATTTGAACAACTTTATACTCTCCTTACCCAAATCGAAGTCCTTTTAAATTGTCGTCCTCTGTGTCAAGCTTCTGATAATGATTTAGACCCACTAAACTCAGCACATTTAATTATGTGACAGCTGTGACGGAACCATCGCTTGAAATCATCCAAAATCGGCTGTCTTCTTGCAAATCACTGCAATCGAAAATACAAGGGTACTGGACTCGCTGTAGTATGGAATACTTAACTTCGTTACAACAACGTCCTCGATGGATGTAGCCACAACGCAATCTTCAAGTAAACGATTTGGTGGTAATCAAGGAAGCAAATATGCCCCCTGGATAATGGGCTATGGGACGAGTCATTAACATCCATCCCGGAAAAGACGGACATGTCAAAGTTGTTACCTTACATACAGCTATTGGGAGCCTCGTTCGACCAATTCATAAATTAGCGCCACTTCCTATAAACTGAAACAATGTTTCAGAGGTGGCGGAATGTTTGAAAATATTATATTGTTAAAAAAAATGTTTTGTCTAATTGTTGGATTTAGTAATATTATAATATTATAATCAGACCTTAAAGAATTTGTTCAGAATTAATTCTCACAGGTTAAGAAATTGTTAAGAATTGTCAGTCGTTTGCAGATCTCCGAGGAGAATAGATGTGTCTCGGCTTTTCCTAAAGTGAAAAAAGTGAAAAAGTTTTCTTCATAAAAATAATTGCTAACAATTTTCTTAGTTGACCTTTTTTTTTTTTTTCTTTGGCTCAAATTGTGAAAACATATATAGTGCTTCAAAACAAAAACAATAAAATCACGTGATGGATGGTGGAGAACGTTCCGCTCTTCCCATAACGGGAGCAAACGGCAACAATACAGTATAGTGTAATACCTCACTAAAATTCAAAGAATTGAAGAAATTGAAGGAAAGCGTGGTTGAGTATCTCCTAATAGAAGTAAGCGATGGCATTAATAAGTGCCTCGTTGAAGTTGCATGTAATTCAAGCCAATGCTCCTCTCCAGAACCATTATTTTCCGCAATCCATGAATATACTGCACTCTACGAGCATGTTACTATTTATGGTGACCGTAATGCTGACCTTTTAAAAATCAACCGTAAATCTCGCCAAATTTCAGATTTTACGTCTGGTGTAGGAGTATCGATTGTGAACTTCTTCGTTTCCCGCTTTTCTCCTAACAACCCAACC